>OY744516.1:83887229-83889729 GCA_963556195.1 Sepiola atlantica
TACGTATATATCTGTATATATATACACATACATATATATACATACGTATATATCTGTATACACACATATATATATAGATACATATATATACACATACATAAATATATACATACATATAACTATGTATATATATGCATACATATATATACATATATATATATATACATATATATATGTATATATATACATAAATATATATACATACATATATATAAACACATATATATATGTATATATTTACATACATATATATATGAATATATATATACAAAAACATATATATACATGCATCTATATACACATACATATATGTATATCTATATACATGCACACACATATATATATACATACATGTATATACACATACATATATGTATATCTATATACATACACATACATATATTTATATACATATATATATAACTATATATAGATACATATATTTATATACATACATATACATAGCTATATATACATACATATATTTATATACATAGAGATAGAAGAAAAAACAAATAGCACCTTCCATACACCCCACTAATAACCGCAACTGCCAAAAATCTAGAGAATGCCCATTAAACGGTGATTGCATACAAAGTAACGTCATATATTCTTGTACTGTTAAACAATACACCACTACACAAATTAATACGAATATGCAAAATAATGCCAACATACAATCTCCCCCTTTTCCCCTCAACCATCCCCATCAGCAACCCCCTCCACTAAATAACACTCTCCACACTGACCAACAACTACCACTAACTAATAGTGGATCCGATCTCATCCCCCAAGACACCCCATTTTCCTCAACCAATAACCCTAACTTAAACTTCGACTTGAATCCGAGCATACAAACCGTAAGCACCCCCAATAATATAAACAACTCAAATAATACAACAAAAACCCCCCACAAAATTCTTACTTATATTGGTGCCAGTGCTTTCCCCATAAAGACCCGAATCTCTAACCATATCTACTCTTTTAAACACAATAATAATGGTACTACTAGCACCTCTCTTTCCAACCTAATAAAAAGCTTTAACATCAAAAAGATCCCCTACTCCCTAAGTTGGTCTATATTAAAAAAGTCAAACTCATATACTCCTGGTTCTACATTCTGCCAACTATGTACCTTGGAAACTTATATGATAGCTACTGCACACAAGAACTTAAATGTCATTAACTCCAAAAATGAACTTATTTCAAATTGCAGACGCAAACGAAAATTTAAATACATTAATTTCATCACTCCCTCTGACAACCAATAACTCCCCCCATTCTTTAGCATCTGACAAATCTCTAAACTATATCCCAGGGGAACCTTGTAACTTCTATTCTTAACGCCCCTAATCTCACTAATTAACCCTCCCAATAAATTTTTCATCCCCATTACACCTAACAACTATATCTACCCGGAACACTTTTAGTAGATTGAACTAACATTACTCCTCCTACTTTCCACCGATCATTAACATATCTAATATCTAGACATATATACCTCATCTGCAATATAGCTCCTATTATCCTTTTACTTCAGCTCCACTCCTAACCCCTTATATTTATCTCATTTTTTTCTCCTGTCCGTAATCCCACCTACAAACTCCTTCTTGGCCTCTTATTTCCCTCCCCCCTTATTATCTCCTACACTTCCACTATATCGTCCTTATATTTGGACTCTTCCTATTTGCAACATATTCCCCTGTAACTTCCTTTTGTTCTCAACTACGACCTTTGAATTCCCCTCCAATTGGGTCCATTAATACCCCCCTGTAATTCTTATCAGTCCTCTAACACACTAGCTTCAAAACGCAAGTCTGCTTAATTTTTCAATCCAACCCTGGCCCATAACACTTATACTATTTCAACTGTTACTAGCATTTCTGTCCTATCTCCTTAATAGCCTCCATAACCCCCTTTGAGAAATCTTTTTAACTAATTGATTGATTCAAGCTACTATTATAACTACTTATTTTGGCCTATTTTTGAATAATCCTAATCCCTCTAAATACTCGCGAGTTATTTTCTATCGGTCTATTCTCTCTTTGTTCAACTTATCTTATCTTTGACCAATCTCACCCCCATCCCCTCAAATCATATTTTCATACTACTTGGAAACCCCTTGCAAGTTTTCCTTATATATCTAATTAAATTTAAACTGTAATTGTTAATTGTTACCCTGTTACGACTCACTCACCATTTAGACCATAGATTATAAAATTGACACTGCACTCAAGTTTTTGATTGAACCAACCCAATTCCACCCCTATTACTAGTAATCGAAACAAATTGTTTCAAACAATCTATCATTATCCCTTACACTGTTCCCCTCTCCTAAATTTCAATATAACCGAGTAGAACAGACTTGATCTTTAATTTCACTAACCCTTTTACCATTAATTTATTTCCCCCTCTTGTCTCCTTGGTCATTTAATGTCCCTCCAAATTATTCATCTAACCTTTAATTTGGTTTTTAAATTAAAAATAAATAAATTTAAAA
>OY744516.1:83899729-83909729 GCA_963556195.1 Sepiola atlantica
GCCATAGAAAAATCGAGCATAGCACACAGAGGAAAGGTACGACAAAAATCATATCCTAACTTTCCTTCAAAATCAAGTCAATCCAAAAAGAGTGACTATTCTCACTTTTAGCCAAAAACTAATTTCCCCAAGGAAAAATAAAGTAAATTACCACCTAGCCCCTGTTCGTGCTGCGGTGCTCTTCATTGGTATATGGATTGCCCCTACCGGTTTAAAACTTGTTTAATTTGTAACAAAATCGGACACATTGTAGAGCAAATAAAGGATTTAAAAGCCGGATAAAAATCGCAAGATCAGACGAACAGGATAGCATAAACATAAGGAAGTACGTTCAAGTACAAATCCTTAACGAAAGAATAAAGTTACAATTAGACTCCGGGTTTGATTTAACTATCATCAACCTGCAGACATGGAAAAGATTGGGTAAACCAACCATGTTAAAATCAAACACAGTAGCCAGGTCGGTGATTGGGGAAAAATAAAATTTGTTTATTTGGGACAGAGTGGATGAGCCATTTTAATCTATGGGATTTACCCATTAACGCTTTTTGCCAAAGAATAGAAAGCCTGACAACCGAAGCAGATAAATTAAAAGAAGATTTTTTTAAAAAACCTTCCCAGAAGTTTTTTTCAAATGGACTGTGTCGATGCAAAAAGATGGCGGAAAAATTGGAATTAAAGGAAAACATCCAACCCGTATTTAAAAAGAAAAGGAATGTACCTTTCGCCTCACTCGAGAAAATAAATGAAGAACTAGACGGACTAGTTAAGACCGGCATTCTTTCTAAAATTGAATATAGCCAATGGGCTGCTCCGACTGTTTATGTTAAAAAGAAAACTAAAGAGATCCGCGTCTGCGCTGATTTTTCGACTGGATTGAATGCATCACTAAAGGATTAACATTATCCTCTTCCGTACCCAGACGAAATATTTACTAAATTAAATAGAGGAAGATTTTTCTCCAAAATAGATTTAAGTGACGCATATTTACAGATACCTGTGGAAGAAGAAAGCTCGAAACTACTATGTATTAACACCCATCGCGGGTTATACAAATTCGAGAGACTCGCTTTCGGTGTCAAGGTCGCACCAGCCATATTGCAGCAGGTTAAACGGACTGGAATTCGCTATAGCATACCTAGACGACATTCTAATGACTAGTCATACCAAAGAACAACACCGGGAACACGTCCACAAAGTTGTCTCGCAAATCCAAGAGTACGGTTTCAAACTCAAAGAAGCCAAATGTGATTTTTTTATGAAGAAAATCAAATATCTGGGCCACATTATTGACAAAGATGGCAGAAGACCAGACCCAGACATGCCGGCTCCTGAAAATATCGCATCTTTACAAAGTTTTCTCGGACTGGCAAACTACTACCAAGTTTTCATACCTAATATGCATAACCTCCGTGCTCCAATGAATAAACTTCTGAAAAAAGACAAAGAGTGGGAATGGACAGCTGAATGCCAGGAGGCATTCGAGAAAACGAAAAATGTCCTAACATCCGATCTTTTTCTAACTCACTATAATCCAAACTTAGAGATTATTGTCGCTAGCGACGCAAACTCATATGGCATCGGGGCATGCATTTTACACAAAATGCCAGACGGGACTCACAAACCAATAGCTCACGCATCGAGGGCACTGCTACCACCGTTACGTACACGGTAGATTTTTCACTTTACAAACGGATCATAAACCGTTACTCACAATTTTTGTGTCAAAAAAAAGTCTGCCCGTACACACAGCTAACAGACTGCAGAGGTGGGGAACAATCCTTTTAAATTATAATTTTAAGATGGAATACCTCCCCTGGAAAAAAATCTGTCACGCTGACGGATTGTCAAGACTCATCCCAAAACGTAGTGAACCCCTGGAAGACACTGTGATTGCCTCCCTTCGAACGGAAGGAGAAATTAACTCGACATTACGGAACACAGTAAGGGAACTCCCCGTGTCACTGCACGAAATAAAAATGAAAGCCTTCAGTGACGAGTTTATTAAGATGACCAAGACTAAATTAACTGAAAAGGACCAAAAAACTTCAGACATTTTCTTCCTATGCGATGAGGTACTCTTGTATAGTGAGGGAGTTGTCATTCCCAAAACTCTTCAAAGGAGAATTCTGAAGGGTTTCCATGTTGGCCACCCAAGGACTACAAGAATGAAGAGCTTGATAAGGAGCTACATGGACCAGAATATCGAGAAAATCGTAAAGACGTGCAAAGGCTGTGCATTGGCAGCAAAGGCACCTTCGATCAAATACAGTCCTTGGCCAAAAACAGACCGACCATGGTCCAGGATCCATAGAGACTTCGCAGGCCCATTAGACGGTTTCAACTATTTAATTGTAGTAGATAGTTACACAAATAGCCCGAAGTGTGCCGATGCAAAAGTCCAACGACGGAAGTAACCATAAACTTCCTCCACGAGTTGTTCGCCCGTTTCGGGGTGGTGGATTGTTTAGTCAGCGACAACGGAACACAGCCCACGTCCGCTGAATTCAAGGAATTCTGTGATACGTTCCAAATAAAACATATTACGACTCCAACATACCACCCGAGATCAAAAAAACGTTACGTCCCAGGCGAAAAAATATTTTTTTAAATGTTTAAAAATAATAAATCGTTCTGGGAACTGGGAACAATTGAGAAGCGGATTGGAAATATGGTATACATAATTCAAGGCCCTAATTCTCTCATAAGAGACATTTAAATCAATTAAGAAAACGACAATCGGACGACACCGACAGCGCTCCCCAGGAAGAAGAAGAAATTATAGACACCATATTAGACACCTTTGAAATTGAGATCCCCCAGGCAGCTCCGGAACCAAGACAATCAAAAAGGAAGCGAAGACTAAGGGAGCTGATCGTAATAGACCCGAAAAAAAAACGCTATTAATTAATACTTCGGAAGGGGGTGTTATAATGACTTACCTATGTATTACATGGACTCTCCCTCTTTGCTCAATAACTGCCAACGGCAATTCACTGTCGCCGAAATCCAGTAAGATAGACGCATATTTCTTCCCTCTGTACTCTATTTTCTAAATACTATTGTTTCTACTTAATACCGTGTTCGTGTATTCATTTCGGTCCCGTTAACAAGGCCACAACATATATATATACATATATACATATATATACATATATATATATGCATACATACATACATACATATATAAAAACATATATACACATACACATATATATATACATACATATACATACACAAACATATATACACATACACATATATATACATACATACACATACACATATATATATACATATCATATATATATACATACATATAAATATACATATATACACATACCCATATATATATGCATACATATATATATACATATATATACATATATATACATACATATATACATACATATACACATACATATATATAAATATATATATACATACATATACACATACATATATATACATATATATACATATATACATATATATACATACATATACACATACATATATACATATATAAATATATGTATGTGTATATGTATATATGTATATATATGTATGTGTATATGTATATACACATACACATACATATATATACATACATACATATATATACATACATATATACACATATATGTATATATACACATAAATATATATATACATACATATATACACATATACACATATATGCATATATATATACATAAATATATATATACATACATATATATGTACATACATATATATGTACATACATATATATACATACATATATACATATATATATAGATACATACATACATATATACATACATACATATATGTACATACATATACATACATATATATACATACATATATATATACATTCATATATATATACATACAGATATATATACATATATATACATACATATATATACATACATATATATACATACATATATATACCTACATATTTATATACCTACATATATATATACCTACATATTTATATACCTACATATATACACATACATATATATACATACATATATATACATACATACACATATATATATACACATACATACACATATATATATACACATACATATCTATATACATGCATATATATATATTTACATATATATACATACACATACATATATATATACATATATACACATATATATATACATATATACACATACGTATATATACATACACATACATATATATATACATATATACACATATATATACATATATACACATACATATATATACATATATGTACATACATATATATATACATATATGTACATACATATATATATACATATATATATATACATACATATATATATATAAAGATAGATGACCGAAGAGTGATAACATGTACGAGTGTCCAGATTCATTTCAAACTTCGATTGTTCAATGTAAGGTATATTCTGTAATAAAATTATGTTTATTATTCTTTTCTTTAAGCCAAGGCTTTTCAAAGATCGAGATCTTATCATCAGAAGAATTATACAGATAGATAAGTTGGAAGTATTAAAGCCAAAATTCAACATTTGAAAAAATTATTATGAAGAAAATAGAGAATGAAATAAAGTTCGTGTAAAAAAGATATGGTGTTTGTCCGGAAAGTAATTGTCCGTTGATAAAGTGTCTAATAGAATGAGATTTAGATGGAGAAGTAAATGTTTCGTGAAGGCAGCATAGAAAATTGGTCAAAAATGAAGTAAACCTAATAGTGAGATGGTGAGTTCAAATCGTAGATGGAGCGCACTTAAACGGAATTAAAATGAAGAAATCGGGCCATTTTAAACAATACTTCTTGGGCCGAATTAGAATCGTAAACGAATGACATTAGCAGTGAAATATTGAGGCAGTTCTGAGAAGAAGTCCTTAAGTTAAAACAAGGTCAAATTAGGAGGTGGGTTGGAAAAAAAGGAAGGTAAGGCAGAAATTCTTTAATTTGTTAATTTGTTAATCTTTAATTCTTATCTCCTCCAACCTTACAAATAACCATCCCAACAACGTAACATATCCTCCCTAGTACACCTAATAACTATATTAACCCATAACACTTATTGTAAATTGAAAACTAACATCACTCTCTCTTGTGGACCCGTTTATGGGTACCAGCAATGAAATAAAAGAACAACAGGCTTAGAGATAATAATAATGAATTGTATTGAACAGTAAAATTATACACAAGTCAGTGTTGGCAGTGCTAGTGCCTAAATGTCCTTCAAATGTTCTCCCGGCAAAAGCCGGTATTTATGGTAGCCGGTTGCTACCATTTAGTTATTACTAAAGGGTAGGTAGGTTCACCCACAACACCCCTCTTCCGAAATTCATTCCCCCGGAATCTCAAGGTATATCTTTTTCCTAGGATTCACCTCGATACTCCCGGTTAATTTACGTTTTCTTTATGAACGTCTTTGTCCCGGAAGCGTTTTTGGTGTTGGCAGCTCAAATGCGTCGTATAGATCTTCCATGATGGTCTCATTCTGATCCGATGGACCGTCCCCTGGTCGTCCAACATGCGACGACGCATTTGGTTACTGTGTTTTTTTACAGGTGCCTCTAGGACCCTCTACAATGTACACCATCCGCCCTAATCTTTGTTGTACCTTTCCCATTTCTTACACGGTTTTGTTTTTATGGTGTTCCTGGAAGAACACCTTCTCTCCATCCTCGTACCTCTTCTTTGGTGCCGTAATGTTGGTCGGTTTCACCTGTTTTGGTAAAAGTTTGTCGAATACCGACTTTATTTTTCTTCAAAACATTACTTCCGCCGGTGGTACCTGGGCTGGTGTGTTCTTGTTGGGTGTAATTCTATACACGTGCCCGTCGATTTTTTCAACGCTCTCTTCAAGGTATCAACGAATTTTTCTGCCTGTCCGTTTGACCTCGGATGGTAAGTCGGAGTGGTGATATGTTTAATTTGAAAGTCTTCACAAAATTCTTTGAACTCTCGTGAAGTAAATTGTGTACCGTTGTCCGATACAACAATGTCCACCACTCCGAATCGGGCAAACAGTTCATGCAACGCGCATATCGTGACATCCGTTGTTGAGTTTTTACATCTAACAACTTCTGGCCATTTTGAGTAGCTGTCGACTATAATTAAATAGTATAAGCCTTCCAATGGCCCCGCGAAATCTATGTGAATCCGGGACCATGGTTGCTCTGCCTTTGGCCATGGACAGTACTGAATAGGTGGTGCTTTCGCTGCCGACGCGTAGCCCGCACAGGCGTTCACTTTCGTCTCTATGTCCCTGTCCATGTTTTTCCAATACACATAAGATCTCATTAGGCTCTTCGTGCGTGTCGCTCCGGGATGCCACTCATGGAAATCCTTCAGGATTTTTTTTTTAGCGTAGCTGGGATTACTACTCGCTCCCGGTATAATAATGTGTCGCAACAGACTGAAAAAGCTTCTGCCGTTTGCTCATCGTCTGTTTGTAATTTATTTTTAATTTCGATAATAAAATTATCTTCTCTTGCCTCTTTTTGTATATCGACAAGTGTGACTGGCAGCTATTTTATTGTGTTCACAGTACTTTACTATAGTCATATTCAGACCGAATGGATGCTATAACTGTATCCTTGAGCGGTTCCATGTACTTTGGGATTAGCCGCGATAAACCATCTGCGTGTCCTAGTCTTTTTGACGGTAAAAATTCCATCTCAAAGTCATAATTACACAGAATTATACCCCATCTCTGTATGCGGTTTGCTGTGTAAGTTGGCAAGCTTTTTTTTATCCAAAGATGGAGATAAGTGGCTAATGGTCTGTTTGTAGGATAAAATGACGGCCATGTAGATACCTGTGAAATTTGGTCATTGCGAACACAATCCCCAACGCTTCTTTTTCAATCTGCGAGTAATTTTTCTCTGCAGGAAGTAGAGTTCTTGAAGCGTGCGCGATGGGTTTCATCGAGCCATCCGGCATTTTATGCAAAATGCACGCCCCAATGCCGTAGGAGCTGGCGTCACTTGCAACAATAGTTTTTAGCTCTGGATTAAAATGAGTAAGAAATAATTCTGAAGTTAACTTCGTTTTTAGGTTGTCGAATGCAGATTGACAGTCGGCGGACCATTCCCATTTACTATCTTTCTTAACTAACTCATTTAAAGGGGCTCGCTCGTCATTTGTGCATACTGGGAATGAATTTTTCGTAATAGTTTGCGAGACCCAGGAAGCTTTGTAGTTGGGTAACATTGTTCGGTTCGGACATATTCTTGATGGCTATAGATCTTTCTGGGTCGGTACGTCTTCCACTCTTATCAATGACATGTCCCAAGTATTTGATCTCTTCTAGAAAGAATTCACACTTTGACTCCTTGAGTGTAAAACCAAAATCGCTTATCCTTTCGAATACTTTGTTTACGTGCTCACGGTGCTCCCCGACGTTCGTACTTTTCATTAAGATATCGTCAAGGTAGCCGATCGAAAAATCGAGCCCGCTCAACATCGTGTCGATTACCTGCTGAAAAATCGACGGGGCCACTTTAATTCCAAAAAGGAGACGATTGAACTTTAGTAGTCCCCTGTGTGTCGAAATACAGAGAAGCTTAGAGCTATCTTCCTCTACAGGTATTTGCAGATAGGCTTCACTCAAATCAATGTTTTAGAACAGTTTTCCATCATTTAATTTTGTGAAAACCTCTTCTGGAGTCGGCAGAGGATAGTAATGATCTTTCAGCGCATCGTTCAAACCGGTTGAGAAATCGGCACACACTCTGATCTCTCCAGATATTTTCTTCACGTAGACGGTTGGGGCCGCCCATTCCGAGTAGTCAACGTGTTAAAATACCTTTCTCCACCAACCGGTCTATTTCTGCATTAATTATTTCAAGAGAGACAAATGGTACACTTCGTTTTCTCTTAAAAACGGGATTCTTATTTTCAATTAGATCAAAACTCGCCTTCATCTTAGTACAGCCTCCTAATTCATTAGAAAACACATTGGGGAATGACTCTTTCAAATCCTTCTTCAATTTTTCTGCTTCAACAGAAAGGTTCTCTATTCGTTGACAATAGGCGCTTATCGACGAATCCCAGAGCTTGAATTGCTGAATCCAATCCGAACCGAACAAATGTCCTGTATTTTTCATTACGAACATGCGTAATTTTAATGTTTTACTTTTTAGTGTCACTTTTGAAATGACCCCTTCAAAGTTTATTTTCTCTCTGGTTACCGATCGAGCCACTTTATCTGTGCGTAGCATAGTCGGTCTGCCGATCTTTTTCCAGGTATTAATATTAATAATTGATAGGTCAGACCCTGAATCAAGCTGTAGTTTAACATCTTGATTGTTCATTTTTACCGTAACATACTAGTTGTTTTATGTAACTTTTTTTCTAGTGATACTTCTGCAATTATTATTATCTCTAAACCTGTTGTGTCCCATTCTATGGCATTTGTCACAATTTTTTCGTTTAAAAGGACACTTCTGGTACCAATGTAGGTCCCCGCAACCCCAACAGGGGTGGTTTGGCAATTTTTCATCCGACCTTTGAGGCAAATCCTTCCTGAATTTTTCCTTCGAAGAGTATGATTTTTTTGAAAAACGACGAACATTTTTAATATTAGAAATTGCTGCTCCCTCTATTTCTTTAGCTTCCTTTTTCTCGGAAATATGTCGTTGACAGCTTTCGGCCAGTTGTTGCAATGTTAAATTTGGCTCGGTTTCAAGTTTGCTTATTGCACGTCTTCTTAACTCTGCATCGTTTTGCGAGACGAGCCCTTGAACAAATATTAATACTTTGAAATTGTTTATTGACGATCGAAGCAAACGTTGAGTAATCCTGGCTTTCTTTTCGCGTTAGGCTCATGCATTTCCACCTTTTGTGGAATAAACTTGTTTTGGGGCAATATAGTTCCATTAACATTTTAATGGTTTCATTGAAAGATAGTTCGTCCGTTTTCGTCGGCGGAATATAATCGACAAATTTTGTATGCTCTGCCGTACCTAGTCTACGAAGAACTAAACGAACCTTTTTCTTTTCTGACCATCAATGTCGAAAAAATCCTGATATCGACAGTACCATGATTCGAAGTTTAGGTCATCTTCAGGCACATAGTTGAAGGTTTCTATAGCTGACCATATTGCATTTTGGTTGAACACGTCGCAGTCGTCATTCGTCGTGTTTATCATTACTTGTGCCAGCTGTTCAAATTTTCTCTCTTATTGAGTCTGTTACTTTAATTTTTTATCCCAATCAATTGTTCGTCTAAAGATTTTCTATCTTCTCGCTTTTGTGCTAAATTATTTTCCTCAAAATATTTCAACGAACTCATTTGCTGCGACTGAAATTCCTTCTGTAGAGACTGATGTTTTTCATCGTTTGCCTTCTGTAGAGCAAGATGTTTTTCATCGTTTGCCTTCTGTTGAGCAAGATGTTTTTCATCGTTTGCCTTCTGTTGTTCTGATTTAAATTTAATCATCTCCAATATCTGTTTCGATAAATATGCCATGATTAAAGAAATACTTTCTTGAAAAAAGAATTAAAGTCACAAATATTCCTTCACTATTTTTTCTTTTCAAATGCTTACTGTTTAATAACAAACTCAACCCCTTCTCATCACTGCGTCATTCGGGTCTCGAATTCGACCGGCACTTGCTAATCTTTTTTTTTTCTTTGAGAAAAAAAAACGATTTTATTAATCCGGCTTATTGGGTAATTAATTTAACAAATTATTTGTATTTTTGTACGCATCTGGAACTCTTTTTTTTTCTATAAGTCCGTTTGCCTTTCAGTGTAGGCTGAAAATGCGAAATAGCAAGTAATGGCTTTTACCGCTATATAAAAAATTGACTAGTTATTCAAGAAAGTTACTTGGTTTTACTTGTCAGATTTTTTTGTTTCGACTATACGATTTTACAGTGACAAGTCTGTTCGCTAAATACGTTTGACTATATCAGACACAAAAAAAGGTTTTTGTAGTATGGAGTTTGTTTTTCAAACCTTTCAGTTTTATAAGCA
>OY744516.1:83917229-83929729 GCA_963556195.1 Sepiola atlantica
TGTGGAGCGCTATCGAAATTTTCAATTATAACCCAGAAGACTGTGTGGGGGATGCTAACGCATTCTATTCCTCTTAAATATTGAAGAAAAACGAGCAAGAAAACGTCAACATTCAACACAAATGAAGGGCAAATAAAATATCCAATACTCAAACATTTATATTAACAACAACAATTTATTTTGTATTTTTACACATAAAAATTATGTTCCATATTTGACGAAAGTCTTTAGTGTCTTTTGGATAAATGTCTCTTTGACGGCTTGAAAGAAATAGTGTCTTTTTGTTATTTAAAGCAATGTCTCTTTAAATAAGTTTTGTAAGAAGAAAGACGCACGTGTGTGCGTGTGTACGTGTGCGTGTGTAATTGAAAAGAGAGAAAGAAAGTGGCAAGCTTACTATGTGTGTCCAGCAGTCAGAAAAGGGGAGAAGGAATGATTTGACGCGACAGGTAGTCGTCGCATCGTCTTGCGACTGGTCGATGGAGCGAAACAATTTTCCCTGCTGTGTCTGAAGAAATTCTGGAAGCAAGAGACCGGATCCGTCGCAAACGACGTTTATATATGTCCTAATCAGCAGGGGCAGTGACCGGAAACATATGATCCCTATTTTGGCGTTTTCTGCGGGGTGTTGAAAACGCCTGTCGACTGCTGTTGAAAGGTGAATTCCATAAAACCCCCCTCAGATTGAAAAATATTGAAAGAAAAAAAATATTTTCAATATGTAACATATTGTTTCAAGTTGGCAGGCCAATTTACTCTCCTGCCGGATGTTGTCCTTAGCTTCGGTGTAGTTGGTGTGCTGCTTATTGTAGTATCTGGTTCGCACACGTCAGTGTCTTGTGAAGGTGTGAGGTGTTCCGACACGCTATTCTTCGATAGATCCAAATATGCCGGTTTTAACCTGTTTATGGCAACCGTATCTTGTTTTCCATTTTTCATAATAGTGAAATACTTTGATTTCCTCTCGACTACTTTGAAAGGTCCTGAATATGTAGCACAAAGAAGTTTTTTTACTGCATCTATGCGTACAAAAACATATTCGCAGTTGTTGAGGTCTTTTGGGATGTAAATTTCTTTTGTCTGTGTCCTTGTAGGTGTAAAAACCAAATCATTCATCCTTTGCTTAAAATTTTGAACAAAGTTTGTAGTTGGTTGAAAATGACTTGTTTTCACACAAAATTGGCCAGGCAATGTCAGTGTGGTCCCAAAAACCATTTCGGATGATGTGCACCCTAAATCTTGTTTCAACACATTTCTGATGGACAACAAAACCAAAGGGATGTTTTCTAACCATGTTACGGAATCGTTATTTGCTGTCAGAGCTGCTTTCAGTTGTCTATGGAAACGCTCGACCATTCCGTTCGCACAAGGATGATAAGCCGTAGTGGTTATGTGTTTCACTCCCAAAAGTTTTGTGAACTCCTCGAAAAGTGTTGATTGAAATTGTGCGCCGCGATCTGTTGTTATTACGGATGGACAACCAAAATTAGCTATCCAATCCTGCAATATTGCTTTCGCGACGGAATGTGCGGATGTATAACGCAAATGAGGTTCGACAGGCCATCTGGTAAATCTGTCGATTATTGTCAGTAGATATTGGTGGCCCTTTGCTTCTGGTAGTGGTCCAACTATGTCAATGTGTAAGTTGGTGAATCTACCATCTGGGTGAATAAATTGTCCAGGAGGAGATTTTGTATGTCTGCCTACCTTGCTAGTTTGGCATTTTAAACATACTTTAGTCCAGTCAGTTATGTCTCTATGCATTTTAGGCCATACAAAACGATCACTAATTAATTTTTTTGTAGCTCGTCTGCCTGGGTGTGACAAGTTGTGAAAATTTTGGAAAACTTTTTGTCTTAGTGAAGGTGGTATGTATGGTCTGGAATAGCCTGTGCTCGTGTCGCATAGAAATGTTTCTGATCCGAAAGGGAATGGTTGTGACTTTAATTTTAAGGAAGTGTTCTTTTTTACTTCGTCTAATGTCACATCATTTCGCTGTTCTTCTGCGATTAGATCGAAGTTGAGTGTTTCCGAATTTATGGCATGAATAGTGAAACGTGACAAAGTATCTGCTACAATGTTATCTGTACCCTTGATGTATTGGATATCCGATGTAAATTGGGCTATATAGTCCAGTTGTCGGGTATCTCGTGGTGTATATCTTTTCATGCTTGTGTGTAAGGCGTATGTGAGGGGTTTGTGATCTGTGAAAACTGTAAAGTCTCGACCCTCGAGAAGATGCCGAAAATGTTTGATCGAGAGATAGATCGCAAGTAATTTCCTGGAAATAGCGCTGTATTTTTGCTGTGCGTTATTCAATTTCACAGAAAAGAAAGAGATTGGTCTTTCTGTACCGTTTTGAGACTGGTGTAGAACTGATCCAATCGAATCTGAAGAAGCGTCCGTAGTCAGTGTGAGTAGTGAATTATCCTCATCACGGATGTAGGAAAGCTTTGTGAAATCTGCTAGTGCTTTCTTCGAGTTTTTAAATGCGATCAATGCTTCCCCTTCTACTGCAATTGTTGCATTTTTCTTTTTTTGTTTGCGCAGTAAATTTGTGAGTGGGGTTGATATCTTTGCACAACCTGGAATAAATCTGCGGTAATAATTGATAAGACCGAGGTATCTTCTCAGTTGTCGTAATGTTGTTGGTTGTGGAAACTGCTGTATCGCTCCCACTTTTTCTGGTATGGGCGCAATACCTTGCTCATCGACTACATGACCCAAGAATGTCAGTTGAGGAACTGTAAAAACACATTTGTTCACGTTGATTTTTAAACCAAAATGTGCCAGTCTCTCAAAAACCTGTTCTAGGTGTTCGTGATGTTCCTGCATACTTCGACTACCGATGAGAACATCATCGATGTATGCAAAAGCAAATGGTAATCCTCTCAAAACTTCGTCTATTAGTCTCTGGAAACTTTGAGCTGCGTTATGTAATCCAAAAGGCATTCTTGTGAATTCGTATAGGCCGAAAGGAGTAGTGATTGCTGTTTTTTCTATGTCTTCTTCCGCCACTGGAATCTGATAGTATGCTTTGACCAAATCAAGTTTGGTAAAATTTTTAGTTCCTTGCAGACCTATGGCAAAATCGTAGATGTGTGGAATAGGATATCTGTCAGGAACTGTTTTAGCATTGAGGTGTCGAAAATCTCCACAAGGCCGCCAAGCCCCTGAATCTGGTTTTGGTACCATGTGTAGTAGCGAAGAGTATGGGCTACTTGATGGGCGGATGATTCCTAACTTTAGCATGTGTTGAAATTCGTCTTTTGCTATTTTGCACTTATCCGGGCGTAGTCTGCGTGGAGATGCATGAGTTGGTGGTCCGGTAGTCTTAATGTGGTGTTTAGCAGAATGGCGAATTTCATCCGTGTGCTTTAAAGGAGTCATTATGGATGGAAATTTTTTAAACAGTTCCTGTAAATCACTGTTAGTTGGTAAAGTACAGCTGATTCCTGTCGATTTGTACACTGATGTTATTCCTTTCATCGACAACTGTGTTTCATTGTCGATGAGACAGTGTATATACATGTTTACCGATAGACGAAAATGAGATAAAAAGTCTGCCCCGAGAATGGGTGTTTTTACTTGGGCTCGTGTAAAAATCCATGAAAAAGGTCGTCGCAGTCCCAAATTTAATGTTAGTGATGTCTCATCGAAGGTTTGGATTTTTGATCCGTTTGCTGCTTGCAACGTGTATTCTGATGGTGTAGACTTGCTGTTGGGTTCTGGTGGTATTACACTTATTTGTGCACCTGTGTCGACTAAAAAATGATATCCGGTATTGCTATCCCGGATGTAAAATAGACGACTAATTTGTTTGATTCCAGCAGTTAATGTCGTCTTTAATCGCTGCTGGAGCGTCCGTTTCCCGCCTGAGTCTGGTCAACATTGAAATTGCATTTCCTCGCCTTTTTTCCAAAATTGAGATGATACCAGCAGGTATCGTGCGTTTGTCCCCATCTGGAGGAGGAATTTGACCGGCTCCGGCGATTCCTATGTGGAGAATAGGAATTGTCTCTGAAATGTCTCCGAGGTCGGTAAAATTGTTCTTGGTTGTTAAGGAGACTCTGGACCTTGAGTGTTAATTCTGACATGTTTTTTTCAAGCCTGGCTACAATGTCAGGTGTGTCTGTTTTTAGTGTCGGCACTGAACACGCGTACACGTTCTTTTCTGGGTTGTTACTTTCGTGTATTTTGTCAGCTACTTCTGCAAGTTTTTCCAAATTCAAGTCGTCCGGTAGTGATGCCAAAATGTGTGTAGTGTGGGCCTGGAGCTTGTCTGTCCATAACTTTTTTAGAACCGTGTCGGACATTGTATTTGATCCCAACAATGTGCGCATTTTTCTTAAAAGTTGAGATGGTTTCATGTCTCCTAAATTCAGGTTGTTGAAAAGGTCGTGGAGTCGCCTTTCGTGGAGTCGCCTGTTCGTCTTATTATGGCTTCCTTCAAACTGTCGTATGGTTTTTCCAGAGGCATGTGGTCTAAAAGGTCTACGACTTCTGTAGCTACGTCTGCTGGTAGTTTTTCTACCACGTACACGTATTTTGAATTTTGCGAAGTAATCTTTTTCGCCGTAAAAATTGCATTCAACTGAGAAAACCACGTTTGTACGTTTGTAGGGTTGTATGTTGGCAAATTCACAGTCAATGTACATTCTGTCGGGTCGCTAAAAGCCATTGTTGTTTGAATACTGGAATCTTATTAAATAAATGTTCAACGGGGTCACCAAATTGTGGGGGATGCTAACGCATTCTATTCCTCTTAAATATTGAAGAAAAACGAGCAAGAAAACGTCAACATTCAACACAAATGAAGGGCAAATAAAATATCCAATACTCAAACATTTATATTAACAACAACAATTTATTTTGTATTTTTACACATAAAAATTATGTTCCATATTTGACGAAAGTCTTTTAGTGTCTTTTGGATAAATGTCTCTTTGACGGCTTGAAAGAAATAGTGTCTTTTTGTTATTTAAAGCAATGTCTCTTTAAATAAGTTTTGTAAGAAGAAAGACGCACGTGTGTGCGTGTGTACGTGTGTGCGTGTGTGCGTGTGTAATTGAAAAGAGAGAAAGAAAGTGGCAAGCTTACTATGTGTGTCCAGCGGTCAGAAAAGGGGAGAAGGGATGATTTGACGCGACAGGTAGTCGTCGCATCGTCTTGCGACTGGTCGATGGAGCGAAACAATGTTCCCTGCTGTGTCTGAAGAAATTCTGGAAGCAAGAGACCGGATCTGTCGCAAACGACGTTTATATATGTCCTAATCAGCAGGGGCAGTGACCGGAAACATATGATCCCTATTTTGGCGTTTTCTGCGGGGTGTTGAAAAACGCCTGTCGACTGCTGTTGAAAGGTGAATTCCATAACTGTAACGATGTTATCGTTTCGTTTTGTGACCAACTCTAGTTTTGTAACAACCGCGCATGCGCACTTGAATAAAGTTTCCATGTATATTTTTAAAACCAACAACACGCGTCTCTCGTTTGTCTCTACTAATAAACCACTCAATACGAGCAAACACGGTGTGACATGGTGGCAGCGGTGAGATATAAAGAAAAATAAGAGAAAACAACGATAAAAGTAAGACATTATATTTTTTCTTTTCGAACCAAAACTTCGTAAAACTTCACACACACACGCTCGTCGAAGCTCGGAACAGAACTCTCGCGCACACATAACCACACTACTACTACTATGGCTAATATATCTATACGAGTTCCCATTCTTGACTGGGACTCTTCGCCTAATATTGCAGAGTCATTCAAGATATTCCAACAACGTTTGGAACTTTATTTCACAGCGAAGAGAACTAAAGAAGAAGAGAAAGTGCCTATCGTTCTACTCGCAACTGGCGAGGAAGGAATTCGTAGATACAGCAGTTGGTCTATGTCAAGCGAAGACCGGAGAGACGCCGACAAAATTTTCAACGCATTTATGGAGCAGCTGGAACCGGCAACCAACCACCGTATATGTAGGCTCGAACTCGGTGGATACCAACAAAAGCCTACCGAGACGACCGACATATTTCTAAACAGGTGTCGCTTACAGGCGAAGAATGCGACTTCACAGCCCATGAAATGAACGAACGTTTAGTAGAAATACTGATAGCCAACACGCCTATACCGGACTTACAAAAAGAACTGTTAAACAAACCGAAGGGCTACACAATAGAAGAGGCTGTGAAATTAGCACGCACATATGAGGCTTCAGCCGTGTATATAAACAAAATACACCAACTACATGGCCTGTCACAGATAGACACCATAAATTGCGGTGGTCGCGAACGCCAGGAAGGCAACAGAAATACCAGCAACTTATGTAAAAATTGTGGACGGGACCATCGTTTTGGCAAGGAGCATTGCCCTGCCAAGAACGACATATGCAGTTCCTGCGGAAAAATGGGCCATTGGGCCAAATTGTGCTTCTCAGTGAGACTCAGACCCAGGAAACAAGGAAAATCCTGGCACAAAAGCCGTAGCCAGTCAAGGCACAGACAACATGAAACAGGCCGAAAAGTCGATAGCGTTGCTGAACATGACGACCGAGCCACAACAAACCTACATGCGGCGATGGAGCACATCACATTCAGCACCATTAACAGTGAACATCCACTGCATAAACAAAAAACAACACAAAATGAAGCATTTGTCAATATCAACGTTATATTGACAGACCACCCAGGTACGCACAGCCTCAAACTGAAGGTAGACACAGGTGCACAAGCAAACACACTACCTTTACGCATATTCCGCAGCATGTGCCCCTCCGCCATAAACGAAGACGGAAACCCAATACCTGGATAACTAAACCCAACGAAATGCGTACTGACAGCATACAACAACACTGAAATAAAATGCCATGGCACCACAAACATCAGGTGTAAATACAAGGACTCCTCATGGCTCAACACTCAATTTTATGTGGTCAACACTCCAGGACCAGCTATACTGGGCCTGCCAACATCTGTAGCATTTAACGTTGTGACAATGAACTGTGCCATATACGTTCAGCAACAACCTATCAACAGCATAGATGATCTGATGAGTTTACACCCCGACAGATTCGACCGCATTGGCGAGTTCAAGAAAACACACAAGCTCACTGTCAACCCTAACATCCCATGCCACATAGACGCACCGAGAAGAACGCCAATAGCCATGCGTGAAAAGATCAAGGCTGAACTAGACAAAATGGAGTCACAGAATATCATTCGTCGTATTGAGGAGCCAACAGACTGGGTAAGCTCCCTTACATATGTAACCAAACGCGACAACACAATAAGGGTCTGCTTAGACCCAAGGGCACTAAACAAAGCCCTAATGCGGCCATATCATCAAATTCCAACAGTTGAGGAACTCAATCACCGGTTTGCAGGTGCAAAATACTTCTCAAAACTGGATGCTAAGGCAGGATACTGGTCTATAAAGCTTGACCAGGAAAGCCAGATCCTGACCACCTTTCAAACACCATTTGGAAGGTACTGCTTCCAAAGACGTCTATTTGGTTTAAACGTGAGCCAAGACATCTACCAGCTTGAGATGGACAGAATACTTGAGAAGTGCACAGGAGCATGCGGTATAGCGGATGATATTGTTGTATATGGCTCAACAGAACGCGAACATGACAACAACCTAAGGCACCTCATGGAAGTCGCCACACAAGAGGGCCTCACAATGAATTCCAAGAAATGCGAGATAAAACGCCAGGAAATCTCCTTCTTCGGAAATATATACACCCATACTGGGATGAAACCTGACCCAGCAAAGGTACGAGACCTACAGGAAATGCCAGAACCACGCAATAAAACAGAACTGCAACAGTTCTTAGGTGTAATGACATACCTATCCCGTTTTATTAAGGATTTCAGCTCAAAAACCACTGTATTACGTGACTTACTTCACAAAGAGTCAGAATTCCAATGGGAGTCACACCACCAGACGGTTTTCAAAAACCTGAAGAGTGAAGTATCTGAAACATCCCTACTTCACTACTTTGACCCCAAGCGCCCAATCTACATGCACTGTGACGCAAGTTTTCATGGAATAGGCGCAGCGCTTCTACAACCAGACGCAGCTGGCAATTTAATGCCTGTCTTATACGCAAGCAAGAGTCTGACACAAACAGAACAAAGATACGCGGGAACTACTGGCAATCGTGTTTGGCACACATAGATTCCACATATTTATACGGTCATGGTTTCCAAATTATCACTGACCATAACCATGACCTCTTGTCATGATCATTGACAAACCCCTCACCTCAGCTCCAGCTCGCCTACAACGAATGCTTATCCAGCTACAGGGAAATAATTTCAGATTATCCTACAACAAGGGATCCGAAAACATATTGGCTGATGGGTTATCACGCCTGCCATCACCTGGTAATTCGGACCCTATCGATCTGGATGTTCGAGTTGACACCATTCGTTTCTCTGCTGACCGCATTGAAAAACTAAGAGACTGCACAACAGCCGACTCTCTGCTTAACCAGCTAAGAGATACCATTGTCACGGGATGGCCTGAGACAATCAAGCAACTGCCTACCGATATCAGAGAATTCTGGAGCCTAAGAGATCAGCTATCAATTGATCACGGCCTTAAAGGACAACAAATTGTCATTCCTCAGACCCTCCAAGAAGATATCCTAAAGCAACTCCACACTGCTCACTTAGGACAGGAGAAAACCAGACTTCTAGCCAAAGACAGTCTATTGGAAAAATATAAACAGAGACATCGAGCAATTCACAAGCTCATGTAGCATCTGTCAACAATATCAGCCATCACAAATGTCAGAGCCTTTTCTGCAGCACGACATTCCAACAAAGCCATGGGACGTAGTTGGAACAGACTTGTTCGAGTTCCATGGACATCAATGGCTGATCATAGCAGACTACTACTCCAAGTACCCTGTCATCAAACAGTTACCTGCCCAATCACCAAGCAGTGTTATCGTAAAAATAACGCAACAAACCTTCGCGGAGTTTGGCATACCGTCAAAAGTGGTTAGTGACAACGGGCTGCACTTCTCAAGCGCCCTCTACCACGAATTTGCCACAGAATGGGGTTTCAACCATCAGACCACCTCACCTCGAAGACCACAGGGAAACGGTTTCATAGAGCGCCAGATAAGGACCATCAAGACCATCCTAAAAAAGGCCAAGCAATCTGGGACAACATCCGAAATTGCATTGTTGCACTGGCGCTGCACACCTATCTCAAACGCCATATCCAGCCCCGCACAGCTACTCATGGGTAGACGAATCCAATCCCCAATTGCAACAAAAATAGAAAACAACCACCAAGATCAGGATGCTTTTAAACAAAGGCAACATAAGCAAAAGAAATATTTTGACCAGCATGCACTCAAGGAAGACCTACCACCTTTATATCCTGGCCAGAGGGTAAGAGCACAAAACCCTACACACGGAAACTGGGACCTAGCAACCATAGTATCTCAAGCAGACGGTCCCCGATCATATCTCCTAAAAACTGCAAACGGATATGTGCTACGGAGAAACCGGCAGCATATTAGGAGTGCTCCAATAAGGCCAACCCCACCACAAACGCCAAAGCATGTAACATTTGCAGAACCACCTGTATGTACAACTCAGCCTTCACAAAGAGACTCCCAACAATACACTCCCAGTGGCAGGATGGTACGACCACCATCAAAAATGAACTTGTGAACATTTTCTAGAGAATTATAGCAAGCAATTCATGGGGCAGAATAATCCCCTGCTTCGCTGTAGCTATTCAGGCAGTCTACCCTCCATTAGCCCTTACCTTTTTATTATATATTGAATATGCTCAATATCATAATCTTCATATTGGTAAAGGGGGGATGTAACGATGTTATCGTTTCGTTTTGTGACCAACTCTAGTTTTGTAACAACCGCGCATGCGCACTTGAATAAAGTTTCCATGTATATTTTGTAAACCAACAACACGCGTCTCTCGTTTGTCTCTACTAATAAACCACTCAATACGAGCAAACACAGTGTGACAAAGACGATGTCACTTTTGCTCACTTCTATAGAAGATATGAGGTTATTTTTGTATCGGACTGCAGTACATGGACAGACTCTAAAAAAGTTAGATTTTTGCTAAGAAAATTAGGAGCTGCCGAGCATACAAAGTTCGTGAATTTTATCCTTCCAAAAAAGACCAGTGAGTTGAACTTCCAGGAGGCAGTTACTTTACTAACAGAACTGTTTTCTACAAAAACTTCTCTTTTCCATAGGAGATATAAGTGTATGAATGTCACTAGAAGAGAGGAAGACGACTTCATTACGTATGCAAGTATAGTAAATAAACTTTGCGACGATTTTAAATTAGAGGAATTATCATCGGATAATTTTAAATGTTTAATATTCTTGCAAGGTCTGGTCTTAAATAAAGACTCTGAAATCAGACGTTGTGTTTTAAATAAACTCGAAAATGAGCCATGTCTAACAATACAAAACTTAGCGGAAGACTGTGAACGTTTTGTTGCGTTGAAACAGGACAGTCGTGACATATAGGAAAATGGAGTGTCGCACATTAAAAAAATCCATCAGAAGAAAAAATTGACTTCAATGAATAACCAGAGAAAAAAACATAGAAAAGATCCACCTGGACCGTGTTGGAGGTGTGGAGATAACCATTGGTACAATGAGTGTCCCTACATATTCAAACAATGTGACAACTGTCACCAGAAAGGACATAAGGCATCACGTTGTAGAAAAAAATCTGGTAGAAAGACAGCCATTAAACTGACAAAAATTGAACCTGAAGAACAAAATATCCGGAAATATATACAGATCAAAATGCTTAAAAAAAGGTAAGACTACAGCTTGATAGTGGGTCTGACATTTCCATCATTAATGTACAGACATGGAAGAAGCTTGGGAGACCCACTATGATCAAATCACAAAAAACGGCGAGAAGCGTCAGTGGTGAAAAAATAACCTTCGAAGGGGAATTATTGACGAATATTTCTTTCCAGAATAAGACCGTAAAAGCCAAAATTTTTGTTATGCGAAAAACGAATGACCTTTTTGGAACTGATCTGATTGAAAAGTTTAGCCTATGGGATCTGCCTTTAAGCTCCTTTTGCCAAAAGGTTGAGGATTCGAATGTGGAGGCAGAAAAACTCAAGAGGGAATTAAAAGAAAATTTTCCAGACGTATTTTCAGGCGGTCTTGGAAGGTGTACAAAAGCGGTAGCAAAGTTTGAAGTTAAAACAAATGAACTACCTGTGTTCAGAAAGAAAAGAAATGTTCCATACGCCGCTATAGAGCAAATAGACGGTGAATTAGAAAGACTCGAGAACATGGCTGTCATTTCAAAAATTGATCACAGTGAGTGGGTTTCACCTACAGTTTATGTTAAGAAAAAGAACAAGGAGATTCGGGTTTGTGCCGACTTTTCCACAGGCTTGAACAAGGCATTAAAAGATCACCATTACCCTCTTCCAAGCCCTGAAGAAATATTTGCGAAACTGAGTAGAGGAAAATATTTTTCTAAAATCGACCTCAGCGACGCTTATCTTCAAATCCCTGTCGATGAAGAGTGTTCAAAACTGCTATGTATCAATACCCATAAGGGATTATACAAATTTAACCGACTTCCTTTTGGAGTAAAGGTCGCCCCTACGATTTTTCAACAAATTATGGACATGATGTTAAATGGAATGGATTTCGCAGTAGTGTACTAGGACGATGTGTTAATAAACAGCGTTAGCAAAGAACAACACAAGACTCATGTAAACCAAGTATTCAAAAAAATCCAGGATTATGGGTTTAAAATCAAAGATGAGAATGTACTTTTTTCATGGGAAAAATAAAATACTTAGGACAAATCATCGATGAGCAAGGAAGAAGGCCAGACCCAGATAGGGCAATGGCGATACGGAACATGCCTGCTCCAGAAAATATTGCGTCTCTACAAAGTTTTTTAGGGTTGGCGAATTACTACAATGTGTTCGTACCAAACATGCATAAACTAAGATCACCCTTAAATGATCTGTTAAAGAAGGACCAAAAATGGGTCTGGACGCAAGAGTGCGAAGAAGCGTTTCAGAAAATTAAAGATATCTTAACGTCTGACTTGTACATTATAATCCCAAGCGCGATATTGTAGTTGCAAGCGATGCCAGCAACTATGGTATAGGAACATGCATATTGCACAAAATGGATGATGGAAAATTCAAACCCATAGCCCATGCATCCCGAACACTTCTACCAGCCGAAAAAAACTACTCTCAAATTGAGAAAGAGGCTCTAAACATTATATTCGCGATAAAGAAATTTCATCGTTTCCTGCACGGTAGACAATTTCTGTTACAAACAGACCACAAACCCTTATTAACGATTTTCGGATCGAAAAAGGGACTACCACAACACACTGTGAATAGACTCCAAAGATGGGGTACCATTCTTCTTAACTACAATTTTCAAATGGAGTATGTACCATCTAAGAAATTTGGTCATGCAGACGGGTTATCAAGGTTGA
>OY744516.1:83932229-83937229 GCA_963556195.1 Sepiola atlantica
AAAACAAGGGGTCAATCAAATTTTATTAGAATTCAAAGTTCAAGCAAAGTATCCTTAAGTCCTTAGCTCATGAGTTTTCAAAGATAATTCTTCTTTTCAGAGGACCATTACCGCAGTTATACTCCTACAGGTAATAAAATTAAGCTTTGAAAATATATAAAAATTATATACACAAATACATAAAAATACATAACATCAATTATATCAACCCAAAAACATACTTTTTGTTGAATCTATACGATTGTATAGATTCAATCCAGGTCATACAAATTGAAAAACATAATGAGGAAAGACAGTCAGAGGGTTAACCGAGGATTACTCCAAGTTATAAATAGCAGTCCATATAGGTGAAATTGAAGGAGCTGACAAAGTTATCCAGTCGCGAAATGTGTCAATAATCGATGAAGTGAAAAGTATTCAATGTCAATGATAAATAAATCAAATAATATAGAAAGTTCAATAAACTCACTTAAAATTCCAAAATCCTGATATTGGCAACCCAAATCAAGTCAAAGTTCGTTGTTCAATTAGAAAACCCGTTAAATCCGAATTGAGCAAAAATAATACTGAATCCCGGTCGTATCTTGCAAGCAGAGCGAAAAAATAAGTAATCTTATCTCCCCAGCGATTTAACCAGACATGACAAATCCCTAACGAACAGAAGGCGATATTAAATTGTCTACATCTCTGAATGACTTTAATAGACTGGAAATTATGTCTGTGTTTTTATTAAAGGCGGCAAGCAAAACATCCTGTTCAGGCCCGCTTGATAAACTTAACGAAGAAAGCAACATACAACCCCGCCATCCACCCCGCCAAGATTGGATACTAGCTGTCTGGGTCAAGTAAAAAGATTCTATGTCAAAGGGGAAGGGGTTAAGAAGTTAAAAGAAAAAGTAAACGGAGTTAGGAAATATAGGTCAGATCGTGTAATCACGTACACATCCAAAATTATTACTTAAAATCTAGCTTACACTAAAAACCGATTTCACAAATCTCGCCCTATCAAATAATCTAGAATATTTATGAAATCAAAAATTACGAATTTAATAAAATTCCAATAATTTTATAGTTTAATTTAAGATTTAATTTTATCAGATTAGAAATTATTAAAGTGTTTAATAGTTTAATTTAAGATTCAATCCTATCAGCTCAGGAATTCTAATTCAAGGTTTAATTTTCCCCAATTGAAAAGTTTAACTTGATTTAAGGGATAATTTTTCCTAATTAAGATATAATTTTCCCAATTACGAAGTTATCAAAATAATTAGAACTTAATAATTTAATAGTTTAATTTAAGATTTAATTTTATCAGATTAGGAAGTTTAATTTAAGGTTTAGTTTGCCCAATCAAGAAGTTTAATCTAAATTAGGATTTAATGTTTCCTAATTAAGAAGTTGTAAATATATTTAAGGTTTAATGTTTCCTAATTTAGAAGTTGTAAAGATATTTAGAAACTGAAAATTTAGGTATATAAACTTTTACAACCTCAGAGTCTAAATCCTTTAGAAGATTAAAAAGGACCCATCTCGAAGACTGGACACCCCCGGTCTCATTGCTCACCCAATCAGCTACGGCAAGACTGGTGGTGGTTTCCATATTGCATATTTGAATTTCCTTCCATGTCGACATTTGGAGACTAATTCATTTCTAGAGTTTATCAGATTTAAATGTTTAGGTGCAGTAGCTATCATTACGGCTTCAGAATTGCAAAGACCACAAGATCTGGATCCTGGGCTGTAGGAGTTTTTTAGGATGGACCATTTTATATTGTGTGGAATATTATTTGATCTTAAATTTTTAACTAAAGTGGTCAGTGATGTTTTGTTGTTACCGACATCGTTATTGAAGGAGTAATTATGCATGGAGATGCGGGATTTAATTAAATTTGCTGTGGCCCCAATATATGTGTGTATCCTAGGATTTACTCTTGTTCCTGTGTAATTTATATTCCTATTCACGGGTCTATTTCTATTTACTGTATTTTCATGATGTGGATTAGGTTGGTTAATTCATTGTATATTATTGTTATCGTTACCTTCCATTGGGAACTCATTATCGGTAGAGGATGGATATTAGAATTGCTAGGTCTAGAGTTATGGTGCAAATTAGTTGTAGTGCTCAATTGTGGAATTTGATTAGGGACTGCATTTATGTGGTCTCTAGGATTCATTATAGAATTATTTTGTTCAGTTACAGTACAAGCATATACAATATCAGAATATGTGCATCTATTGTCCAGTGGGAAATCACTGGTGCGCCTGCAGTTGCATGTATTTATAGGATTGGAATAATTAGAATTAGATTGGATATTTTTTATTTTTTTGCTATTTGCTAAGATTGTTGTTTGGGCTATATTTGGCATAGTAGAGTATGAAATTTTAATTGAATTTTTATTAAGTATGGAGCTATATTTATGTGGGTATTTAAAGGAGTTTTCCAATATTTTAAAGAATTCCTTCGGGATATTGGTTTTAACGTTATTATTGAAAGGTGGGTTAAACCAAATATTATTTTTCCTTCTAAGGTGTTTACGTGCAGTAAATGTAGGGCTATCTATATGTTGGTGATTTTCATCAGGTATGATAGAGTGCCTTAGAGGTCTTTGGTTATTTACATTTCTTTTAGTTCGGCTCCTATTGCTAGTTGTCATATTGTGTGTAATAATATTTACAGTTCTATCATTCTCTTTGTTTTGGTTATGAGTTATTTTTTAGAATATCCAGAGTTGAGCAATGCATTGTTATAAAATTGTGCGTTTTGATTGAAAATGTTTTTATTCACAGAAAGCTTAGATATTTTATTGGAAACAGACGGTACTATTGAATTAATTATAGCTTTCGGTGGTTAGATAGTTTATGTACATAGAAAAGAGTTAGATATGGTTTATGGAAAGGGCTATATGATCCGTCATTGAGGTTAAGGGTGATATCAAGGAAGTTGGAAGTTTTTCACTCAGGATCAACAGTTATGGAAAGGCCGAAATTTCTGACAAAATCATGTAAATCTTCAATTGTTTTGCTATATCTTCTAGGTCTTTCATCCGAGACAAATAGGGCATCGTCTCTATATAGGTCCCCTCTTATATTTTTAAACCTATGTTTCATTTCATTTAAGAGGAATAAACCCACTAGATCCGTTACCTGAGCAGAATCAGAAGCTCCCATAGTAATATCGAAATCGTTGGGGGTGTCCTTTCTCGTCCATAATTTGCCTTCGAATAATATACATATATATACATACATATATATATATACATATATAAATACATATATATATATACATATATACATATATATATACATATGTATACATATATATATACATATATATATATACATACATATATATACATACATATGTATATTAGACCTCTTCAAAATTGACCTTTTTCTTCAAACATATGGAAACTGATATTATTCCCATTCTCCAAGGTCTAAATTAGCTAAATATACCAGTTATTGTGATCTTGGACCTTGGCTATGCCTGCCTCAAGAGCCATGTAATTTTATTGTTGACGTTTTTCAAAAACGCTGCAAAATTTGGGATATTATGTCCTTATTTTCATTGTAGCTTTCCAGAGGTTGATGCTATAGCATTGAAAGTGGTACCAAATGAAAGCTAATAAAATTTTCTTGTGTATGGTAGTAAACACATGAACACCTGTCTTAATTTTAATTAATTTTAATGCACAAACATATATATTTTTTATGCTTGGAAAGGATGCCATCATATAATACATAACTTTATCTCAAAAATGTTACTCTTAATGCATGTATATAATTTATTATCACTAAGTATGTTTTATCTCTTCATTTCAAATTGTAAGTTAAAGCTGATTTGTTAAGATTTGTGAACTGCTGACAACATGGCATCTGGAAGACAACTATGCTGTGGGAAAGTGGTCAGCGATACAAGTGAACGGGATGAACCAACTGAAAAGAGAAGAAAGGTGGCAACTCCTGCCACAAGGTCATTCAGTGATGTGTATCTCATTGGGCAACCCAGCTCCAGCATCAGGGGCTCTCAACTTCCTACTAATCGCCAGGTGTTCCAGTATTTCCTGCATTTGAGGAATGATAATCCCAACAGTGACAATAGGTCTTTAGCCCATGATACAGTGGATGTCGTTTTGCCATTCTGGAATATGGCAAGGATTAAAACACTACCTAGACCAAATGCAGTCAACCGTTTCATGATCCTCCATGAAAAGTACAGGAAAATTGTTAAAAACAAGGTAAGAAATAACACACCAGAGGAAGAGAAACGAGCTAACTTTCTGAAGGACTTAGACAAGTTATTTGATATTGGAGCAAAGGATGTTGTGGAGGAGATAAGAAGAAACAGGCTGCTCACAAAGGAGACCAAGGAAGAGGACGTCAATTTCTACTTGGACCAACAGACAACTCGCCTGGCACACATGTCAGGTCATGATAAGGTGTTTGAGAAGAAGTCTAGAGAGAAAAGCTTCCGAGAAGAAAGAGAAGAGAGAATGTTATCATCAGTGACTGCTGCAGCAGCAGAAGTTGGGAAAATTTCAAGTGATGAAGACCCAGAGAACAGTCAAGGCTCTGGTACTAGTGAGGGTTCAGAATACACTGAGACAACACCAAGCTGTTCATCAAAACCAAGTACGATAACCTTACACTTTCCACACTCAGTTATGACCAGTGAAGAGATTTGTAGCACTGCAGATCGGTTGTCACTCTCTGACAACCAGACTACAGCCATGGTGTCTGCAGTGTTGAAGGCAGGAGGCGCAGATCTTGATGACTTCGTTATATCAGCCTCTACTACAAGACGAAATAGGATAAACACTCGTCATAACTTGTGCCAAAGTTACATGAATAACTTCAAGGAAAGTCCGCCAGATTACTTCACACTACACTGGGATGGAAAACTTCTACGGGATGTTCTTGGTGAAAGATACCCAGTGGAAAGTCTTGCAGTGCTCGTCTCTGGTACTCCACAGTATGAAGAAGGGAAGCTGCTTGGTGTG
>OY744516.1:83939729-83942229 GCA_963556195.1 Sepiola atlantica
CTACCCCCCCCCCATGGTCACTGACCTCACCGGCTCCCTTACTACTGCCGAGACTGAGCTTCTCAGCCTTGGCCCCAAATTCATCACCACCCAAAAGCTAAACGACCACACAAAACTTAAGATCGAGACTCAATTCTGTAGAACAGCTTATCACTTCAAATGGCTCACAGCATTTAATCAACCTACCCAAGACATCCCTAATAATACAACCAACGCTACTAATTCCTTCCCTGTCTACCAGCTTGACCACCCACTACACCCTCCACCTAGTAACCACCTACTTGATCAAAAAACTTTCTAGATTAAAACAGAGGATCCTTGATATACTCCAACAGGAACAACCCCACATCACCCTTAACATCTCCAGTTCCCAACGCCTTACCCTAGAAAACCTGAAAAATAAAGACCTAGTTTACTTACCCTCTGATAAAGGCAATGAATTCTGTGTCATCTCTCAAGACTCGTACAACACACTCGCTCTCGAACACCTTAACAACAACAACCTACACACCTTGCCCCCAACATTTCAGCCACAATAGTCCAAAACTCCATTAACAACACCTGGTCCCAAATCTGTCTCACACGTAACCTCCCCAAAAAATACAAAATCAAGTTCACCACCAAAAACAGCAGACTTTCCACCTACCACCTCATTAAAACACACAAGACCAACACACACACACAAATTAGACCTATAGTCTCTAGTATTGAAGGATCACTCTATAAAATCTCCTGGCTTCTCTCTCAACTACTCAAACCACTACTCTCCACCTTCCCCGCACATGTCAGCAGCTCCGACCAAGTAATTAGCAGACTACACTCACTCCAACGCCAACAACTACAAACAAACAACTATATATTTAGCCTAGACGTAATCTCTCTACACATCAATACCCGCACACCCAGCCATAGACCTCATCACCGACCACATATCTTCCTCTGACAACCTAGAGCTCTTCGGACTAACACCTACTGACATCCACAATCTCTTATGCATCATCATCGACAACACATACTTCACCTTCCAGCAACACACTTTCAAAAAAATCTCCGGCCTCCCCATGGGTTCTAGCCTTTCCGGTCTCTTAGCCATCACCTACATGAACCGGTTAGAGCAACGAGCACTTAACTCCTGCCTCTCCTATATATTCTTCTCCAGATATATAGATGACATTCTAATCCTTACATCCTCTCAAGACGAAGCCACACAAATATTTAGCATCTTCAACAACACCGACCCCCACATACATTCACCATAGAACACCCCAACAAGTCCGGCTCACTCTCTCTCCTTGACTTCAACCTTAACATCACCGAAGACAGCTCTATACATACTAACTTCTATAGGAAACCTGCCTGCAAAAACCTTTTCATACACTTTAAGTCTCCCCTGCCCACAAAAGCTAAATTAAGTTATGCCCATAATGAAATCACTCGAATACAAAATAAATGCTCTTCTGCTGCTGACAAAATATTACACACTAAAAACTTCCTCCAAACTAATGGCTACCCCGCCCTCACCATAGCCCACCTAAATAAGCCCAAAAGACGTAGACACCGCACCCTCTCTAACACATGCTTCTTAAAACTCCCTTTCTTCAGCGATAAGATCACCAGCTCGATCCGCAAGGCAATACATAAGGAAAACCTTAACATACAACTAACACATACTGGTACCTCCTTACGCCAACATCTCTCTAATAAACATACTAACCACACACCCGAACCCTGCTCCCTGGCCAATTGCCCTATCCCCAACACAGGTCTGTGCCATCGCACTAACTGTGTTTACAAACTACAGTGCAATAAATGCAACAAATTTTACATCGGTAACACTACAAGACCGCTACACTTGCGCATAAAGGAGCACTTGAATACCAATATATCCTCTTTCCACAAACACACAGAGATTTGCTCAAACACTCAGCGTGATATTCATGTCTCCATCTTAGCGTCTGTCAGAAACATTGGTGACCTTAGAATCACAGAATCAATCCTCATCTCCAGATTAAACCCTCAATCAACGTCACGAGCTCCACTCACAGTTCATTCTATAATATCTACCCCTCATCCACCGACCAACCCTCATAACTAACACTCATCATACTCCGTTTCCACCATTTCACTCATTACTTACCTCCTATATTAAATCATCACACACCCAAACAATCAAATAGGCCCCTCCCCATATGAACTTCCATCCTAACACACATTCAACCACAAAACAAAAACCATACTCAACATACTCTTCTAACCCACCAAAATAAGTCACCCCATAACCTAGAATTGTTAATTAATTAATCCAAACACATATAAAATGTATACAAATAACATGCAAATATTAAATAAATAAATAAATAATTAAAAAAAATTTTAATTTTTTTTTTTAAATAAATAAAATAATAATAATAAATTAATAAATAAATAAATAAATAATCAATGAATAAATAAATTATATATTAATAAAAAAAAATATTTAAAAAATAAATAAAAATAATAA
>OY744516.1:83947229-83951229 GCA_963556195.1 Sepiola atlantica
TTTCACTTAAAATTACTTGAAATTCCCAATGCATTTCGTATAATAGATCTATTTCTGATAATAATTGTGATTTATTATTTACTAGCCGGGCTACCCGGCGTTGCTCGGGGTCATAAAAACATATAATTGAAGAAAAATCGCGTGTGTAACATCTTTATATTTAAACTTGTATTTCTCTCTATAGCCGTCTCTTTATCTTTCTACCTTTCTCTTCCCTGGTCGCCCAATTTCACCGCTACTTTCTATCAAAACTTGTTTTTCACTCTCCCCCTACCCTGAGAAATATTTGAGTTCAAAAACAAACAAAAAACAAAAAAATTTGGCCTGACCCCTTAAATTTTCCCCGACCACTCAATCTCTCCATCCCCATATCCCAACAAATTTTTCACTCTCCCCAAACCCTGAGAAATATTTTAAGTTCAAAACAAAACAAAACAGTTGGCCTGACCCCTTAAATGTTCGGCCTGACCCTTTAAATTTTCCCCGACTCTTCAATCTCTCCAGCCCCCCCCCATCCCAACTTATTTTTCACTCTCCCCCAACCCTGAGAAATATTTTGACTTCAAAACAAATAAAAAAACAAAACAAATTGGCCTGACCCCTAAAAAGTTCGGCCTGACCCCTAAAATTTTTCCAGACCCCTCAATCTCTCCAGCCCTACCATTTCCCAACTAATTTTGCACTCTCCCCCAACCCTGAGAAATATTTTGAGTTCAAAAAACAAAACAATTTGGCCTGACCCCTAAAAAGTTCGGCCTGACCCCAAAGATTTTCCCCGACCCCTCAATCTCTCCAGCCCCCCATCCCAACTAATTTTGCACTCTCCCCAACCCTGAGAAATATTTTGAGTTGAAAACAATAAAAACAAAACAATTTGGCCTGGTGTATCCCACGGTAATGTAAACCAGGTAGGGAGGGAACCGGTTGATGATAATATTCGTGAAGTTGGAAGTAACGAATTGAACACACATGCTACCCAAACCGGTGGGGAAGGTAGGAAGAAAAATAGGAGAAGGACCACTACATGGTTCAACCCCCCCCCCATAGCAAGCATATTAAGACTAATATCCCAAAGATTTTTTATAGCATAGTGGAAAAAAACTTTCCAAGGGATAGCAGATTGGGGGGAATCATTAACAAAAATACTGTAAAACTGTCTTATTCAACCTGTAGAAATATAGCCACATCCATCATAGGATATAATAATTCTAAGATAACTAAAACAAGGGAAGCCATGTTCTCTTCTGGTGTTGATCCCAGTAACACCAGTTCAGTGAGAACCTCCATTATAAATATCCATAGTAGTAGAACATCCAGCAACGGCCCAGCACACAACTGTAACTGCAGAGCTTCTAACATCTGTCCACTGGGGGGGGGAACTGTAGAGTTTCAAGCCTTGTCTACAAATGCGATGTGATAACAGAGAGTAGTAGGAAATCATATATCGGTTCTACCGGGGGTGAGTTCAAAGATAGATTCAGAAACCACATGAGTTCCTTCAGGGGAGGCCAAAGGGAAGACATAGATAGGCCTAACACTTCTGTTGGCCGTTTTGTGAGAAACCTCATTGCTAGGCAAGACCCTTTCGAACTGAAATGGTCAATTTTAGGGAGGGCTAACAAATATAAACCGAACAAAAGGAAGAGATGCAACCTATGTGCATTGGAGTCGTACCACATCATGACATCTAGAGATAATTTACTGAACGCTAGGCAGGAAATACTACAATGCTGTCTGCATAGAAACCGTTAGCTGTTATCAAGCCTAAAACCTGGATAGGAGGGGAATTGGGGGAAGTATAAACTTACAGCAGAGAAAGGCAGGATGGACCCTTCCTGGGGCTATCTGGGGCAATAATTAGTGTATAATATGGAGGATGAGAATTAGTAATACGTACTTATGCTAAGATATGTCTTGATTCAATTATTAGCGGAGGATCGGGACTTAGGTTGGGGGTGATAAGGTAGAAAATATTCTATCGAATAAGGCCCATTGATAGTCAACTATAGTAAATACTTATTCAGCAGAATAGAGGGGGAAATTTTGTTACATATAAAAAGATAGTGGAATAATAAATAATAAATCACAATTTATTCTCAGAAATAGATATATTATACGAAATGCATTGGGAATTTCAAGTAATTTTAAATGAAAAATAAGAAATAGCAACCTGGATGCTATCACTATTTAATTAAATTAGGTTAATTAAATTAAATTAGTTTTAATTAGATTAAATTAAAATAAAACAATGGGTGGCAGGAATGGGGAAAAAATAATTAGGAAAAAATAATTAAAAACATGCATGCCGACACGACTTAATTTCTAAAAATAGAAACAATTGAGCTTTTATAAAAAGTATTTTGTACGGGATTTTAAATTAGTAATAACAAAGTCTCCTGTCATTTAACGAGTTAGAGTGATATTTTCCCGTAAAGTTGGCCAAAAAAATAACCCGGTCCATTAAAAAAGGTTTTTTAAAATAGAAAATAGATTTCTGATAACGATATTCCGTAGTAACATTTATTTATGGAATATAGAATAATATTCTCCACAGAGAGTTGCAAACAGACACAGCCGTTAAGGAAATATTTTAAATGATTTAAAATAATAACTAGATTTTTGTAGAAAATTTTTTTATAATAACATTTTATTTTTGATATATGAATAATCTTTTAAAAACAAATTCAGCGGGATAGGCTTTTTTCGCTTCGTTAAACAACAAAACGATAATAATTCGGCAGTTAATTAAATGAAGGATATTTTCCCAAAATGTAAAATGACGTCCCAGACACTAGATAATTAATTTCTATAAAGAATAGGTTTAATAATAAATATTTTTAGAAACAGTATTTTGAATAAATAGTTTCTATCTACTAATTAAGATTTTTTCTTAATGTAAGGGGTTTTTTCTGCGAGATTGACATTCAACTCGTCGTGTGTTTGTTTCGAAGGGCAAGAAATCAGCCATTGAAATAAGGCTCTTTGAACTCGGACGAACATTTGTGTTGACTTTTCTTTGTGAGAAGTTGGATTTAGAATTCCCATACTATCATTGGATTGGAATGGTAACTTGTGAGCGGTATCTTGAATAATTTAGTTCTTTTGTTTTTTTTTGGGGGGGGGGGGATTTATTCATCATTGTGCCGGCCGACGTGAAAGTGTATTATCGCACATTGTTCCGGTTTTTTGGTTTTTTGAATGTATTTGGGACCGATTATTTGCTTGTTGGCTTGGTGGAAGAAATAATGAACGAGCTACTTTTCTAAGACTTTTCTAGGAATTTCTTCTTTTTATCGTTGTTCTTCCTTGTTTTTTAATTTTGACTTTTATTTTTATTTTTTTTCCTCTTCTCTTCTTAAGTGACCTCAACTATTGCAACGCCACATTGTGTATTGTCGGCAGTTGAAACCAGTATTCAGACATTGAATAGTTTAGTTCTTTTGTTTTTTTTTGGGGGGGGGGGGGGGGATTTATTCATCATTGTGCCGGCCGACGTGAAAGTGTATTATCGCACATTGTTCCGGTTTTTGGGTTTTTTTGAATGTATTTGGGACCGATTATTTGCTTGTTGGCTTGGTGGAAGAAATAATGAACGAGCTACTTTTCTAAGACTTTTCTAGGAATTTCTTCTTTTTATCGGTGTTCTTCCTTGTTTTTTAATTTTGACTTTTATTTTTATTTTTTTTCCTCTTCTCTTCTTAAGTGACCTCCAACTATTGCAACGCAACATTGTGTATTGTCGGCAGTTGAAACCAGTATTCCAGACATTTAATTTCCCTGATGATCTGCCAAGCAAGTAACTGTTTGGTAGTAGAAAACACGTGTAGGGAAAAAACATTTAATTTGAATAAATAATATTTGTAAGAAAAAAATATCTTTAATGGTGATCACTGGTGTCCTGAAAGGAATGCTTTGGTAAGCCTTCATGAAATCACATATAAATGCTCTGTACTCTGTAATCGAGTATCATCGAGCTTGTTTTTTATTGGAACAACCCGGT
>OY744516.1:83958929-83961429 GCA_963556195.1 Sepiola atlantica
AGGTTTTATTGCCAACTCAACCTCTCTGCGTTCTTGAATAATCTTGGTATTTCCCCATCGGACAAGAAGAAAATGCATAAAGAAAATACAACACAAGGCTCTATCTGCATCAGCGTAGATATGGCAATCCTACAGTGACGACAGTCCAACAAAGTCTGGTAATATCGTGAGATACTGCTAGGGCCCTCTGGGTTATTGGTAATGATGCTTCGGCCCTGAAACCATGCCTGAACCCAGAATCACCATCTGAGGAAGGCTTTGTTGGAAGCAATGCTGCTGTACAAGCAACAATTATTGTCTAAAATATACACACACACACACATGCCTAACTTTATGTGAGTTCTCTGCCTTTTAGCTGAATTCCACTTTTTTTAATCCAGAAAAAGTGGATTTCCACTTAAATCGTTGTTTGTGACCCCTCAGGTTGGGAAATTGGTGGAGGGAACCGTGCCCCCACCCCCAATTAGAAAAATTCATCTAGATTTCAGCTTTTCTTTTACCATTAGCCACTGCAAGTCATGGAAAAAAATGAAAAAGGTGTTTCATTTAATATCAGTACTAATTGACGGTTTGTCGATGGTTTGGCCATTTCTAGTCCATTCCATAGATCGCAAGCGGAAATATACTGCCGATATAAATCCCCAGCTGGAGAAGTACCAATGCCTCAAAAGGGGTTGATATGCCATAAAATAAACAACCAAACCAAATAAAGAGATCATATTTTGACTTCTTTGCCTTTTGGCTAGGAGCAAACTGTAGTATCTGTTCTGATACTAGACTTAATCTTTTCTGTCTTCGATCAGTGAAGGAGAAATCCTTCTAGACTGAGGCAGTTTACATTTTTGTCCCAATTTAGAGCTGAATTTTCCCCCACATTAAAAACCGACCTTTTTTTAACTTCGTGGGGAAGCAAGTAAATAGGTAGTGATACTTTAAAGGCATATTTTGGTAGGGTGTTTGCTAAGAACCTAACTTCTTACTATGGTACTTGTTATATAAACTAAATTTAATAACTATTGAAATATAGCAGATGCCATAAACAGCTTCTCGTGCAAAATAAAAGGTTTCCTCATTTCATTGTTTATGCATTCTCTTACAAGAGAAAATGATTCATTCTCAAATAAGAATTTTCAATAATGATTTTTAAACTTATCAACATTTTAAGTATTTTGTATATGCATTCTCTTACAAGAGAAAATGATTCATTCTCAAATAAGAATTTTCAATAATTACTTTTAAACTTATCAACATTTTTAGTATTTTGTATATGCATTCTCTTACAAAAGAAAATGATTCATTCTCAAATAAGAATGTTCAATAATGATTTTTAAACTTATCAACATTTCAAGTATTTTGTATATGCATTCTCTTACAATAGAAAATGATTCATTCTCAAATAAGAATGTTCAATAATGATTTTTAAACTTATCAACATTTTAAGTATTTTGTATATGCATTCTCTTACAAGAGAAAATGATTCATTCTCAAATAAGAATGTTCAATAATGATTTTTAAACTTATCAACATTTTAAGTATTTTGTATATGAATTCTCTTACAAAAGACAATTATTACTTCCCAAATAAGAATTTTCAATAGTGATTTTTAAACTCATCAACATTTTAAGTATTTTGTATATGCATTCTCTTACAAAAGAAAATGGTTCATTCTAAAATAAGAATGTTCAATAATTATTTTTAAACTTATCAACATTTTAAGTATTTTGTATATGCATTCTCTTACAAGAGAAAATGATTCATTCTCAAATAAGAATGTTCAATAATTATTTTTAAACTTATCAACATTTTAAGTATTTTGTATATGCATTCTCTTACAAGAGAAAATGATTCATTCTCAAATAAGAATGTTCAATAATTATTTTTAAACTTATCAACATTTTAAGTATTTTGTATATGCATTCTCTTACAAGAGAAAATGATTCATTCTCAAATAAGAATGTTCAATAATTATTTTTAAACTTATCAACATTTTAAGTATTTTGTATATGCATTCTCTTACAAGAGAAAATGATTCATTCTCAAATAAGAATGTTCAATAATGATTTTTAAACTTATCAACATTTTAAGTATTTTGTATATGAATTCTCTTACAAAAGACAATTATTACTTCCCAAATAAGAATTTTCAATAGTGATTTTTAAACTCATCAACATTTTAAGTATTTTGTATATGCATTCTCTTACAAAAGAAAATGGTTCATTCTAAAATAAGAATGTTCAATAATGATTTTTAAACTTATCAACATTTTAAGTATTTTGTATATGAATTCTCTTACAAAAGACAATTATTACTTCCCAAATAAGAATTTTCAATAGTGATTTTTAAACTCATCAACATTTTAAGTATTTTGTATATGCATTCTCTTACAAAAGAAAATGGTTCATTCTAAAATAAGAATGTTCAATAATTATTTTTAAACTTATCAACATTTTAAGTATTTTGTATATGCATTCTCTTACAAGAGAAAATGATTCATTCTCAA
>OY744516.1:84566429-84741429 GCA_963556195.1 Sepiola atlantica
CTCAAAATTGATACATAACAAATGATATTTCTTTATTACATACTAGCGGGGCTACCCGGCGTTGCTCGGGGTCATAAAAACATATAATTGAAGAGAAATCGCGTGTGTAACATCTTTATATTCAAACTTCTATTCCCCCCCCTCCTCCTCTATAGCCGTCTCTTTATCTTACTACCTTTCTCTTCCCTGGTCGCCCCATTTCATCGCTACTTTCTAATTTTGCCTTTTGTGAAAGCTGCTTCTTCCCCACCATTTCTCCTACGTTGCCCAGGGCAATAGTATGACATATTTCTATAAAAAGTAACACCTCTATCTGCGCTTTCTATATAGGTACTTATCTCCGCTCTGATATTCATACAATATACGTATCTATCGCCACCGTGGTGCGCAGACTATATACGTACCTATCGTCGCCCCAGTGCATATACTATATAAGTACCTATTGCCGCCCCGGTATGCATGCTATATACGTAATTATCACTGCCCCAGTGTGTATGCTACATACGTACCTATCGCTGCCGCGGTGCAATGCTACATATGTACCTATCGCGACCCCTGTGCAAATGCAAAATACTTATCACCGGCCCAGTTCGAATACTATACCGCAGAAGCCTTGTGGTCCTATACCACAGAAGCACCCCCCCCTGGTTGCTATACCGCAGAAGCCTCATGATTCTATACCGCAGAAGCACCCACCCCTGGGTGCCATACCGCAGAAGCAACCCCCTGGTGCCATACCGCAGAAGCCTCAGGTTCCTATACTGCAAAAACACCCGCTAAGTGCGATACAACAGAAGCACCCCCTCCCCCCGTTGCTATACCGAAGAAGCACCCCCTCCCCCCCATTGCTATACTGAGGAAGCACCCCCCCCCCGGTTGCTATACCGCAGAAGCCTCGTGGTCCTATACCGCAGAAGCACTCCTCCCCAGTTGCTATACCGCAGAAGTCATATACCGCAGAAGCACCCCGCCCCTGGTTGCTATACCGCAGAAGCACCCCCCCATTGGGGGCCATACCGCAGAAGCACCCCCCCATTGGGGGCCATACCGCAGAAGCACCCCCCGGGTGCCATACCGCAGAAGCCTCAGGTTCCTATACCGCAGAAGCACCACCCGGGTGCCATACCATAGAAGCAACCCCTATACCGCAGAAGCACCCCCCAGGTGCCATACTGCAGAAGCCCCCACCTCCGGTTGCTATACCGCAGAAGCACTCCCCGGGTGCCATACCGCAGAAACCTCAGGTTACTATACTGCAGAAGCATCCCTCCCCCCTGGGTGCCATACCATAGAAGCACCCCCTATACTGCAGAAGCACCCCCCGAGAGGGCCATACTGCAGAAGCCCCCACCCCCCCGGTTTCTATACCGCAGAAGCCTTGGGGTCCTATACTGTAGAAGCACTGCCCGGTTGCTATACTACAGAAGCCTCGGGGTCCTATACCACAGAAGCACCCCCCCCCGTTGCTATACCGCAGAAGCAACCCCCGGTTGCTATACCGCAGAAGCACCACTGGTTGCTATACCGCAGAAGCCCTGTGGTCCTATACCGCAGAAGAACCCTACCCTTAGTTGCTATACCGTAAAAGCACCCCCCCTCCCGGGTGCCATACCACAGAAGCACCCTCCAGGTGCCATACTGCAGAAGCACCCCACGGGTGCCATACAGCAGAAGCTTCAAGTTCCTAAACTGGAGAAGCCCCCCCCCCCCCGGGTGCCATACCATAGAAGCACCCCCTGAGTGCCATACCGCAGAAGCACCCACTGGTTGCTATCCCGCAGAAGCCTTAAGGTTCTATATTGCAGAACCACCCTCCAGTTGCTATACTGCAGAAGCACCCCCTCGCCCCCGGTTTCTATACCGCAGCAGCACCCCCTGGGCGCATACCGCAGAATCACCCCCTGGGTGCCATACCGCAGAGACCTCCGGTTCCTATACCGCAGAAGCATTCCCCCACGGGTGACATACCATAGAAGCACCCCTATACCGCAGAAGCACCCCCCGGGTGTCATACTGCAGAAGCCCCCCCATCACCTGGTTGCTATACCGCAGAAGCATCATGGTCCTATACCGCAGAAGCACCCCCCGGTTGCTATACCGCAGAAGCACCCCCTGGTGGCTATACCGCAGAAGCACCCCCTGGTGGCTATACCGCAGAAGCACCCCTGGTTGCTATACCGCAGAAGCTTTGTGGTCCTATACTGCAGAAGCGCCTCTCCCTGGTTGCTATACCGCAGGAGCCTCGTGGTCCTATACCGCAGAAGCATCATCCCTGGGTGCCATATCGCAGAAGCACCCCCCGGGTGCCATACCGCAGAAGCCACAGGTTCCTATACTGCAGAAGCACCCTCTCCCTGGGTGCCATACCACAGAAGCACCCCCCTATACCGCAGCAGAACCCTCTGGGTGCCATACCGCAGAAGCCTCAGGTCCTATACCGAGAAGTCTCATGGTTCTATATTGCAAAACCACACTCCGGTTGATATACCACAGAAGTACACCACTGGTTGCTATACTGCAGAAGCAACCCCCTCCCCCTGTTTCTATACCGCAGAAGCACCCCCTGGGTGCCATACCGCACAAACCTCAGGTTCCTATACCGCAGAAGCAACCCCCCCCCCCCCCCGGTTTCTGTACCGCAGAAGCACACCCGCTGCCATACTGCAGAAGCCTCAAGTTCCTAGACCGCAGAAGCACTCCCCTGGTGCTATACCGCAGAAGACTCAGGTTCCTATACCGCAGTAGCACTCCCCGGGTGCCATACCACAGAAGCTACTGCTGAAATAACTCTTACTTACTCTCTTCTCCTTTTTATCTGCCAAATAGTCCAAAGGGGAACGAAGATGGTGTTAAAATATTTTCCAAACCTATCACTACAGTAGCTCTATCTTAGGATATTGAGCACTTTTCTCCTAAACAACGCCGAGTAATTTGAAAATAAAGGTGGCCTCCTAAGCACTACTGAAATCACTCTTATCGATTCCCCCATTCTTTTTCAGCGTAGATGCTGTTAAGATATTATCAAAACCTATCACTACAGTAGCTCTATCTAGGACATTGAGCACTTTTCTCCCGGACAACGCCAAGTACTTTGAAAATCAAGGAGGCATCCTGAGCACTACTGAAATCACTTCTGCAAAATAATCAAAAGGGGAACGAAGATGGCATTAAAATATTTTCCAAACGTATGACTACAGTAGCTCTATCTAGGATATTGAGCACTTTTCTACCACACAACGCCGAGTAATTTGAAAATTAAAGCGGCCTCATGAGAACTACTGAAATTACTCTTATCGATTCCCCCATCCTTTTCAGCATAGATGCTGTTAAAATATTATCCAAACTTATCACTACAGTAGCTCTATCTAGGACATTGAGCACTTTTCTCCCGGACGACGCCAAGTACTTTGAAAATCAAGGAGGCCTCCTGAGCACTACTGAAATCACTTAGGTATCCTCCCTCCTTTTCATCTGCAGAATAGTCTAAAGGGGAGTGAAGATGGCGTTAAAATATTTTCCAAACCTATCACTACAGTAGCTATATCTAAGATATTGAGGAATTTTCTCCCGGACAACGCTGAGTAATTTGAAAATCAAGGAGGCCTCCTGAGCACTACTGAAATCACTCTTATCGATTCCCCCATATTTTTCAGTGTAGATGCTGTTAAAAGATTATCCAAACCTATCACTACAGTAGCTCTATCTAGGACATTGAGCACTTTTCTCCCTGATAACGCCAAGTACTTTGAAAATCAAGGAGGCCTCCTGAGCACTACTGAAATCACTTAGGTATCCTCCCTCCTTTTCATCTGCAAAATAGTCCAAAGGGGAACGAAGATGGCGTTAAAATATTTTCCAAACCTATCACTACAGTAGCTCTATCTAGGATATTGAGCACTTTTCCCCAGGTGAATCACTCTACCTTTACCGGTTGCTATACCACAGAAGCCTCTACTGACATCACTCTTACCGATCCCCCCTTCTTTTTATTCTGCACAATAGTCTGAAGAGAATCGTAAATGGCGTTAAAATATACAAACTTATCACTACAGTAGCTCTATTTAGAACATTGAGCAGTTTTCTCCCAGACAACGCTGAGTATTTAAAAAATCAATGAGGCTTCTGGAGCACTACTGAAATCACTGTAACCGTCCCCTCACCCATGCTGTTCATCTGCAAAATAGTCCGAAGAGAAACGTAGATGCTGTTATTCGGCATTCCCCAATAAACTTACTCCTCCCCAAAGTGGGGAGGCAAAGCCTGGGAGTGTGGACCTCCTAGAACTGCACAGGACAAACCCATAGACCGGCGGAATGAAGCCCCGAAGGCCAAGACGATACCAGTCTATGGGGTGCAGTATCCATCGGAACAGATACTACACTTTGATCTTAGCCAAAAAAAGTGAATTAATGTCATTTTCGGTTTAAAAAATGGCGTATAAAAGCTATGTTGAATTAGAGAAAAACGGCCTAGGGGAGTCTAAAATACTTTGTTGATATTCAAAACTCATGTAAGAATTTGTTAAATAGTATTATACAATGTTTGTTCAAAGAAAATCATGATTATTATTACTTGTTAATTTAATAATGTAATTTGAACAGTGTATAGTGGATAGACCGCTGTACTGCAGTAGATTTGTTATAAATACTCCAGTAAATCACATCAAGTTTTGAAGCTTTGCAGAGTTATCTCAACAATTCTGAGTATTCTCTGACCTGGCGACTGGTTCGGAACGCACTGCCCCTCTATGGCAGATTACGCAGAGATGGTTTAAGGGACGTCCCCTTATGCCCGCGCTGTGAAGACGACGAAGAAGAAACGTCCGAGCACGCCTTCTTCACTTGCAGCAAACTTCGACATACGTCAGGGAGGTGACGGCTCGCATCGACGCCGAGCAGCCGATGGTCCTGGATGTAGCATCTGTCATCAACAACGCAGCACCGCCGTGGTCTGGGGAGAAACGAATGGTGTTTCTAGCCATCCTAGCCGTAGCAAGACTAGTGACATGGGGTTGGATCTGTTTCGAATCGGGATCTGGTAGTTTACTTTAGACTTAAACTGAAGATCAGATGCGATTGGAAACGATTACATCGCATGGATTTTAATAGGAGATGGGTGCATGACACTAGTTTGTGCATCCGATGAGGCGCCAAGTTTGAGTTCGTGTTCCCTCCATAGTTATGGCACACGCGGTACTGGGTTCTACGGAACCCACCCCTGTAGATTTTTTTGATTTATTTAAAAAAACTGGTAAACTCTTAAACTAGTAGGAATGAGAGATATCCTGTCCCTATTTTATTTTTGCCGGCACTAGAGAGCTTCCAAAGATTCCCACTTCCACTGTTTTATTTTGTCCCCGGTCTTTTGAAACCCTTGGCATTACTATCTTGGAAGACGCCATCCACCCCTTGATCCCATTCCCGATGAATTTATTTTTTGAACACTCCTCTCTTAAGTTCCCACTCTCACTTAGTGACCGACCCGCTTGTTTCCGGTCTTGTGCCGGAAAACAGTGGGCGGTCTAACACTTAGCCATGAAGGAAAGCTGGGCCATACTAACCCCCCCCCCTTTTCTATCATTTTATTTTGTTCTTTATATTTCTTTCTTTTTGGGTGTTTTTAATATTTATTCCCACTCCCACGATAATTCATTTTTTACATCAATGTTTTTTTTGGATATTTTAAGTAGGGATCCACCCACAGAGTGAATGCGGTATTTTGGTGCAAGAATCTAGTTTAGAGTCAGCAAATGTTCTTTTCTGTTGTTTGTAAAAAATTTTTGAAATAAAAAACATTGAACAGCTTGTCTCACTTATCCCCCCCCCCCCTCCCCCTACATAACGGGCGCTATGCCTAAGGTCTCGTGAGTTCCCAAGGTTTGTAAAATCTTCATCTGTAGATAAAGATGAAGGTTGTCCGGAGGAATTCACCTGCCTAAATAAATTGCCCTTTTGGCTAAGATCAAAGTGTAGTATCTGTTGTCGGCATTTTTGCCTTGAGATCAAGTGTATTTACACTGTCGAATCAAAAATCAGATTATCATTTTATTTTTGAATCCCTTTTCCTTTTGTGAACTTCGTCTCCCCTAAAGTACGGGCTGATACGCTGATACGCGCCCACGGTCGGGATCTCTCTCTCTCACCGACTAATACTCATACTTCCCCAAATTTTGCCTTAGGCGCTCACATCGATTGAATTCCTACCCTCCCCCTCCCCCCCAAATTTCGCCTGAGGCACCCCACCGCCGAATGCCGACACTCCCCTTCCCCAAATTTCGCCTGAGGCGCTCACATCGGCGAATGCCGACACTCCCCCTCCCCCAAATTCGGCCTGAGGTGCTCATACTGGCGAATGCCGACACTCCTCCCCAAATTTCGCCTGAGGCGCTCAGACCAGCGAATGCCGACACCCCCCTCCCCAAATTTCGCCTGAGGCGCTCATACCGGCGAATGCCGACATTCCCCCTCCCCAAATCTGGCCTGAAGCGCCCCACCACCGAATGCCGACACTTCTCCTCCCCAAATTTCGCCTGAGGCGCTCATACCGCCGAATGCCGACACTCCCCCATCCCCAAATTTGGCTTGAGGCGGCCCACCGGCGAATGCCGACACCCTCCCTCCCCCAAATTTGGCCTTAGGCGCTCACACCGGCGAAGGCCGACTCCCCTCCCCCCAATTTGGCCTGAAAGGAGGAGGTAATGCCTATCATAATAACAAAACGGCAATAGGAAGGGAGGGGGGGAGGAATATTAGCGTCTATTAATAATTAAGAAAGAAAGTGTGGGAGTGAGAGGGAAAAAAGAAAGGAAAAAATGGTTGTAGTGTGAGTGAATTTCTTCCTGCCACTCTCTGACGTCATTTCTGGTTGATCATGATTTTGCATTATTTTTCAAATTATACATGATAGCATTGATTTATTCTCAAATTAGTACTAAACAACGTTGAAAAATGGAGTTAGAAGCCACCCCCCATTGACGAAAAGTGCTCAGTCGACCCCGGAAGAGTCAATTTTTTTTTCCGGTTCTGAGATATTACAAGCGCCTGGGCTGGTCGGTCGGAATGATGTCACCCGTGTGACCGTTTGTTGGGTACTTTCGGAGGAGAAGCTTTACATACATACATACATACATACATACAGACAGACAGGTGGGATTTATATAATAGACTAGCGGGGCTACCCGGCGTTGCTCGGGGTCATAAAAACATATAATTGAAGAAAAATCGCGTGTGTAACATCTTTATATTCAAACTTCTATTTCTCTCCCTCTCTCTATAGCCGTTACTTTATCTTTCTACTTTTCTCTTCCCTGGTCGCCCCATTTCACCGCTACTTTTTAATTTTGCCTTTTGCACAAGCTGTTTCTTCCCCACCATTTCATACTACTTTTCCCAGGGCAATAGTATGACTTATTTCTATAAAAAGTACCACCTCTGTCTGCGCCTTCTATATAGGTACTTATCTCCGCCCCGGTGTTCATACTATATACGTATCTATTGCCACCCCGGTGCGCATACAATATACGTACCTATCGCCGCCCCAGTGCACATAATATATACATACCTTTCGCAACCCCGGTGCAGATACTATATAAGTACCTATCGCTGCCCCAGTGCGAATGCTAAATACGTACCTATCCCCGCCCCGGTGCAAATGCTAAATACGTACTTATCGCCACCTTGGTGCGAATGCTAAATATGTAGCTATTGCCGCCCCGGTGTGCATACTGCATAAGTACCTATCACTGCCACAATGCAAATACTAAATATGTACATATCGCCGCCCTGGTGCAGATGCTAAATATGTACCTATCGCCGCCCCGGTGCGCGTGCTGTATACGTACCGATCGCCGCCCCGGAGCGCATGCTAAATACATACCTATCACCGGCCCGGTGCACATGTTATATACATACTTTTTGCCGCCCATGTTCACATGCTATATACATACCTATCGCCACCCCTGAATGCTAAATAAGTACCTATCGCCGCCCCGGTGCGAATGCTGAATACCTATCGCCACCCCGTTGCGCGTGCTACATACGTACCTATCTCCGCTCCACTGTGCGTGCTATATACGTACTGATCGCCGCCCCGGAGCGCATACCTATCACCGGCCGGTGCACATGCTGTATACATACTTATTGCCGCCCATGTGCACTTGCTATATACGTACCTATCGACGACCCAGTGTGCATACTACATATGTACATATCGCTGCCTCAGTGCGAATAGTAAATATGTACATATCGCCGCCCCGGTGCGAATGCTAAATACGTACCTATCGCCACCCCGGTGCGAATGCTAAATACGTACCTATTGCCACCCCAGTGCACATACTATGTATATACCTATCGCCGCCCTGGTGCGCCTACTATATTTTTTTTGCACCACCCAAGAAAATTTTTTTTCATCCTCCCACATACTTAGAAATATTTTTAATTTAAATGAAAAAAATTTTTACCCCCCCCCCAATTTTTTTATTCATCCCTCCACATACATATAAATATTTTTGATGAAAAAAAAGAAAGAACATTTTTTTTTACCCTTCCCCATACATAAATATTTTCAGTTAAAGAAAGAAAAAAAAATTTCCGAGGTGCCTCGGTCATATCAAAGAACCGTACTGCAGAAGCCTCCGGGTCCTATATTGTAGAAGAACCCCTGGCCGCTATACTGCAGAAGCACTCATGGTCCCTATTCTTCATAAGGCTCCGGGTCCTATATTGTAGAAGCACCCCTAGTGCTGGATCCTATATTGTAGAAACACCCGTGGTCCCTATACTGGAGAAGCACCCCTAGTCCCTATACTGGAGAAGCACCCATTGTCCAGAAGCCTCCAGGTCCTAACTTGTAGAACACCCCTGGTGCTGGGTCCTATACTGTACAAACACCCCTGGTCCCTATACTGGAGAAGCACCTATATTTCTAGGGACCGTTATACTTTAGAAGCACCAACATTCCTGGGGGGGACCGTCATACTTTAGAAGCACCTATATTTCTAGGGACTGTTATACTTTAGAAGCACCAATATTCCTGTGGACTGTTATACTTTAGAAGCATCAACATTCCTGGGGACCATTATACTTTAGAAGCAACATTCCTGTGGGACCGTTATACCTTAGAAGCACCAATATTTCTAGGGATCGTTATACTTCAGAAGCACCTACATTACTTTGAAAATCAAGTAGGCCTCCTGAGAACTACTGAAATAACTCTTACCGGTTGTCAGGTGCGGATGTGATTGAGACACCCTTGTTTCACTGCACCTAACGTAGCCTTCCTATGTTGTTATTGATGCATCCGGACAGAAGTTATGGGATGACCTGATACAACCGGACACAATTTAGGCAAGGGATTATGGAGCATGTTCAGTGAGTCAGCATTTTTATAAAGTTATTACATAAATACATTGGATAATTTCCAAATTACTACTGATTAACGTTGAAAAATGGATATGTATCATGGATATGTATCATGTATAATGTATATGTACCATGTATATATATTGTGTATCATGTATATGTATCATGTATATGTATTATGTGTATGTATCGTGTGTATGTATCATGTATATGTATCATGGATATGTATCATGGATATGTATCATGTATCATAGATATGTATCATGTATCATGGATATAGATCATGGATATGTATCCCGGATATGTATCATGTATCATGGATATGTATCATGGATATGTATAATGAATCATGTATCATGGATATGTATCATGTATAATAGGTATGTATCATAGATATGTGTTATGTATTATAGATATGCATCATGTATCCTGCATCGTGTAAATGTGTCATGGATATATATCATGGATATGTATCATGGATATGTATCATGTACCTTGGATATGTATCATGTATATCTATCATGGATATGTATCATAGATATGTATCATGTATATGTATATGTATCATGTATCATAGATATGTATCATGTATCATTTATCATAGATATGTATAATGTATCATAGATATGTATCATGGATATGTATCATGTATCATAAATATGTATTATGTATCATAGATATGTGTTATGTATCATGGAAATGTATATGTATCTTGGATATGTATAATTAATATGTATAATGAATATGTATCATTGATATGTATCATGTATTACTGATATGTATATGTATCATTGATATGTATCATGGGTCATGGATATGTATCATGTATCGTTGATGTGTATATGTATCATGGATAGGTATCATGGATATATATCATGTATCATGGATATGTATCATGTATCATGGATATGTATCATGAATATGTATCATCTATATTTATCATGTATCATGGATATGTATCATGGATATGTATCATAGATAGGTATGACGGTTATGTATCATGTATCATGAATATGTATCATGTATTATGGATATGTGTCATGGATACGTATTATGTATCATGTATCATAGATATGTATCATGTATCATGGATATGTATCATGTATCATAGATATGTGTTATGTATCAGATATGTATCATGGAAATGTATATGTATCATGGATATGTATCATGAGTATGTATCATGTATCTTGGATATGTATCATGGATATATATCATGTATCATAGATATGTATCCTGTATCATGGATATGTATCATGTATATGTATCATGTATCATGGATATGTATCATGATATGTATCATGGATATGTATCATGGATAGGTATCATGTATCATAGATATGTATTATGTATCATAGATATGTATCAGGTATCATAGATATGTATCAGGTATCATAGATATGTATCAGGTATCATAGATATGAATGAAGTATATGTATCATAGATATGTATTATGTATCATACATATGTATCATGTATAATGTATCCAATATTCTTGATCATTTTCAATCTCCTCATGATGTTCTTGATCATTTTCAATCCTCTCATCGTATTCTTCATTTTAAATCCTCTCATAGTATTCTTCATCATTTTCAATCCTCTCATGATATTCTTCATCATTTTCAATCCCATCATAATATTCATCATTTTTAATCCTCTCATGGTATTCTTCATCATTTTCAATCCTCTCATGATAATCTTCATCATTTTCAATCCCATCATGATATTCCTAATTTTTAATCCTCTCATGGTATTCTTCATCATTTTCAATCCTCTCATGATAATCTTCATCATTTTCAATCCCATCATGATATTCCTAATTTTTAATCCTCTCATGGTATTCTTCATCATTTTCAATCCTCTCATGGTATTGTTCACTATTTTCAATCCTGTCATGATGTTCTTCATCATTTTCAATCCTCTCATGGTATTGTTCATCATTTTCAATCCTCTCATGATGTTCGTCATTATTTTAAATCCTCTCATGATGTTCTTTATCATTTTCAATACCCTCATGATATTCTTCATCATTTTCAATCCCCTCATGGTATTCTTGATCAATTTCAACACCTCATGATATTCATCATTTTCAATCTTCTCATGATGTTCTTCATCATGTTCAATCCTCTCATGATATCCATCATTTTCAATCTGCTCATAATATTCATCATTATTTTACATCTCCTCATGATATTCTTCATCATTTTCAATCCTCTCATGGTATTGGTAATCATTTTCAATCCTCTGATGATGTTCTTCATCATTTTCAATCCTCTCATGATATTCTGCCTCATTTTCAATCTCCTCATGATATTCATAATTATTTTACATCTCCTCATGATATTCTTCATCATTTTCAATCCTCTCATCGTATTCTTCATCATTTTCAATCCCCTCATGGTATTCTTCATCATTTTCAATCCTCTCATGGTATTCTTCATCATTTGCAATACCCTCATGATATTCTTCATCATTTTAAATCCCCTCATGGTATTCTTCATAATTTTCAACACCTCAGGATATTTTTCATCATTATCAATCCTCTCATGATATTCGTCATCATTTTCAATCCTCTCATGATATTCTTCATCATTTTCAATCCTCTACTGGTATTCTTCATCATTTTCAATCCCCTCATGATATTCTTCATCATTTTCAATCCTCTACTGGTATTCTTCATCATTTTCAATCCTCTCATGATATTCTTCATCATTTTCAATCCTCTAGTATTCTTCATCATTTTCAATCCTCTCATGGTATTCTTCATCATTTGCAATACCCTCATGATATTCTTTATCATTTTCAACACCTCAGGATATTTTTCATCATTTTCAATCCTCTTATGTTGTTCTTTATCATTTTCAATCCTCTCATTAAATACTTCATCATTTTTAATCCTCTCAGGGTATTGTTAATCATTTTCAATCCTCTCATGATGTTCTTCATCATTTTCAATGCTATCATGATGTTCTTCATCATTTTCAGTCCTCTCATGGTATTCTTCATTATTTTCAATCTTCTCATCATATTCTTGATAATTTTGAATCCTCTCATGGTATTCTTCATCATTTTCAATCCTCTCATGGTATTCTTCATCATTTTCAATCCCCTCATGGTATTCTTCATCATTTTCAATCCTCTCATTAAATACTTCATCATTTTCAATCCTCTCACGGTATTTTTTTTTTTTTTTTTTTTTTGTCTGGTGCTTCGAACAGGCGTGTTCAGGCTTGCTGGTTGTTCAACTCGCCCTGGCTGATGTGAGGATCCTGTGAGACAAAGGAACCGCACCAGCATGTGCTTGCATGTGCACGATAGAATTGGTGTCGGCTTGCCTGCACGCCGTGTATCCGACAATTTGGGGTTGGTCCGGGATATTAGCGAGGTAGGCATCAAGAGAGCGCTTAAATTGTTCCACAGCAGCATTTTTTATATCCCGAATACACCTAGGCATGGCATTGAAGAGTTGTGACCCCTGTACAGGTAAGCTCGTTTCAAAAATGGTTCGTATTTTCCCACCAGTTTTTAGCGAGGGAACAATACAGTGCCTCCCGCGGCGTTCATTGTCTCGGGCTTGAATGTGGCCATTAATGTTCGGTACCTTTCCTTCCAATATCTTCCAGATGTAGATTATCCGGTACCTTTCACGTCGTCTTTGCAGCGAGAACATTTTTGTCTTCTTCAGACATGACCAGTAGTTCCGATCAGCTTGAATTTTCCGTAGAAATCCTCTCATTGTATTCTTCATCATTTGCAATACCCTCATGATATTCTTTATCATTTTCAACACCTCAGGATATTTTTCATCATTTTCAATCCTCTTATGTTGTTCTTTATCATTTTCAATCCTCTCATTAAATACTTCATCATTTTTAATCCTCTCAGGGTATTGTTAATCATTTTCAATCCTCTCATGATGTTCTTCATCATTTTCAATGCTATCATGATGTTCTTCATCATTTTCAATCCTCTCATGATATTCTGCCTCATTTTCAATCTTCTCATCATATTCTTGATAATTTTGAATCCTCTCATGGTATTCTTCATCATTTTCAATCCTCTCATGGTATTCTTCATCATTTTCAATCCCCTCATGGTATTCTTCATCATTTTCAATCCTCTCATTAAATACTTCATCATTTTCAATCCTCTCAGGGTATTGTTAATCATTTTCAATCCTCTCATGATGTTCTTCATCATTTTCAATCCTCTCATGATGTTCTACATCATTTTCAATCCCGTCACGTCAATGCTCTCATTAAATACTTCATCATTTTCAATCCTCTCAGGGTATTGTTAATCATTTTCAATCCTCTCATTATGTTCTTAATCATTTTCAATCCTCTCATGGTATTGTTAATCATTTTCAATCCTCTCATGATGTTCTGCATCATTTTTAATCTCCTCATGATATTCATCATCATTTGCAATCCTCTCATGATTTTCTTCATCATTTTCAATCCTCTCATGATGTTCTTCATCATTTTCAATCCTCTCATGATGTTCTTCATCATTTTCAATCCTCTCATGATGTTCTTCATCATTTTCAATCCTCTCATGGTATTCTTCATCATTTTCAATCCTCTCATGGTATTTTTCATCATTTGCAATACCCTCATAATATTCTTCATCATTTTCAATCCCCTCATGGTATTCTTCATCATTTTCAACACCTCAGGATATTTTTCATCATTTTTTATCCCCTCATGATATTCTTCATCATTTTCAATCCTCTCATTATGTTCTTCATCATTTTCAATCCCCAAATGATGTTCTTCATCATTTCCAATCCCCTCATGATGTTCTTCATCATTTCCAATCCCCTCATGGTGTTCTTCATCATTTCCAATCCCCTCATGATACTACCCTTCCACTACACTTCTCAAAAAAGGAGGAGGTAATGCATGGGATGAGTGCATCATGACAACGGAACTGATACCACCCTACCTCTACACTTCTCAAAAAAGGAGTAGGTAATGCATTGGATGAGTGCATCATGACAACGGAACCGATACTACCTTACCTCTACACTTCTCAAAAAAAGGAGGAGGTTATGCATGGGAAGAGGGTACCATGACAACGGAACCGATACTACCCTACTTCTACACTTCTCAAAAAAGGAGGAGGTAATGCATGGGATGAGTTCATCATGACAACGAACCGATACTACCCTACCTCTATGCTTATCAAAAAAGGAGGAGCTAATGCATGGGATGAGTGCATTATGACAACGGAACCGATACTACCCTACCTCTACACACTCAAAAAAGGAGGAGGTAATGCATGGGATGAGTGCATTATGACAACGGAACCGATACTACCCTACCTCTACACTTCTCAAAAAAGGAGGAGGTAATGCATGGGATAAGTGTATCATGATAACAGATGGTCATAAGGAGGAAGCTAGGGGGAAGGAACATTAGCGGCTATTAATTAAGAAAAGATGGTAGAAAGTGTGGGAGTGAGAGAGAAAGAAGAAAGAAAGGAAAAAAGGTTGTAGTGTGAGTGAATGTCTTCCCAGCACTCCCCTCATTTCCGGTTTATTGTGACTTTGCATATTTCTCAATTTATACATGATAGCATCGTTTTTTTTCTCAAATTAGTACTAAACAACGTTGAAAATCAAGGAAAAAGGCACCCCCCATTGGAGAAAAGTGCTCAGTCGATGCCCGAAGAGTCTATTTTTTTTTCCGGTTCTGAGATATTACACGTCCCAGGGCTGGCCGGTTATAATGATGTCAACCGTGTGACTGTTTGTTGGGTACACTCAGAGGAGAAGCTTCACATACAAACAGACATACATACATATAGACAACTGCCCTTTATATAAGAGAAGACTAGCGGGGCTACCCGGCATTGCTCGGGGTCATAAAAACATATAATTGACAAGAATTTGCGTGTGTAACATCTTTATATTCAAATTTCTATTCCCCCCCCCCTCCTCTATAGCCGTCTATTTATCTTGCTACCTTTCTCTTCCCTGGTCGCCCCATTTCACCATTACTTTTTAATTTTGCCTTTTGGGAAGGCTACTTCTTCCCCACCATTTCTCCTACGTTGCCCAGGGCAAATGTATGACATATTTCTATAAAAAGTACCACCTTTATCTGCGCTTCCTCTATAGGTACTTATCTCCGCTCCGGTATTCATACTATATACGTATGTATCGCCACCATGGTGCGCAGACTATATACGTACCTATCGTCACCCCAGTGCACATACTATATACGTACCCATTGCTGCCCCGGTATGCATGCTATATACGTACCTATCGCTGCCCTGGTGTGAATGCTATATACGTACCTATTGCTGCCCCAGTGCAATGCTACATATGTTCCTATCGCAGCCCCAGTGCGAATGCGAAATACGTACCTATCACCTGCCCAGTGCGAATACTATACTGCAGAAGCCTCGTGATTCTATACCGCAGAAGCACCCCCCTGGGTGCCATACCGCAGAAGAAACCCCCTGGGTGCCATACTGCAGAAACACCCCCCTGGGTGCCATACTGCAGAAAACCCCCCCTGGGTGCCATACCACAGAAGCCTCAGGTTCCTATACTGCAAAAACACAGCCCAGGTGCCATACAACAGAAGCACCCCTTCCACCCATTGCTATACCGAAGAAGCACCCCCCGGTTGCTATACTGCAGAAGCCTCGTGGTCCTATACCGCAGAAGCATCCCACCCTTGGTTGCTATACTGCCGAAGCTTCAGGTTCCTATACTGCAGAAGCACCCCCTGAGGGCCATACCGCAGAAGCCTCAGGCTCCTATACAGCAGACCCCCGGTTGCTATACCGCAGAAACCCAAAGTTTCTATATTGCAGAAACACCCTTTGGTTGCTATACCACAGAAGTACCCCTCCCCCAGTTGCTATATTGCAGAAGAATCCCCCCCCCCAGTTTCTATACAGCAGAAGCACCCCCGGGTGCCATACCGCACAAACCTCAGGTTCCTATACCACATTAGAAACCCCCTGGTTTCTATACGGCAGAAGCACCCCCCTGGTGCCATACAGCAGAAGCCTCAGGTTTCTATACACTAGAAGCACTCCCCGGGTGCAATGCAGCATAAGCTACTACTGAAATAACTCTTACAGACCCCCCTCTCCTTTTCATCTGCAAAATAGTCCAAAGGGGAACAAAGATTGTGTTAAAATATTTTCCAACCCAATCACTACAGTAGCTCTATCTAGAATATTGAGCACTTTTCTCCCAGATAACGCTGAATACTTTGAAAATAAAGGAGGCCTCATGAGCACGACTGAAATCACTCTTATCGATTCCCCCATCTTTTTCAGCATAGATGCTGTTAAAATATTATCAAAACCTATCACTACAGTAGCTTCATATAGGACATTGAGCGTTTTTCTCCCGAACGACGCCGAGTACTTTGAAAATCAAGTAGGCCTCCTGAAATCACTTACGTATCCTCCCTCCTTTTCATCTGCAAAATAGTCCAAATGGGAACGAAGATGGCGTTAAAATATTTTCCCAACCTATCACTACAGTAGCTCTATCTAGGATATTGAGCACTTTTCTTCCAGACAACGCCGAGTAATTTAAAAATCAAGGAGGCCTCATGAGCATTACTGAAATCACTCTTATCGATTCCCCCATCCTTTTCGGCGTAGATGCTGTTACAATATTATCCAAACCTATCACTACAGTAGCTCTAAGACATTGAGCACTTTTCTCCCAGACAACGCCGAGTACTTTGAAAATAAAGGACGCCTCCTGAGCACTACTGAAATCACTTAGGTATCCTCTCTCCTTCTGATCTGCAAAATAGTCCAAAGGCGAACGAAGATGACGTTAAAATATTTTCCAAACCTATCAGTACAGTTGCTCTATCTAGGATATTGAGCACTTTTCACTCGGTCAACGCCGAGTACTGTGAAAATATAGGACGCCTCCTGAGCACTCCTGAAATAACTTAGGTATCCTCACTTCTTTTGATCTGTAAAATAGTCAAAAGGGGAACGAAGATTGCGTTAAAATATTATCCAAACCTATCACTACAGTAGCTCTATCTAGGACATTGAGCACTTTTCTCCTGGACAACGCCGAGTACTTTGAAAGTCAAGGAGGCCTCCTGAGCACTACTGAAATTACTCTTATCGATTCTCCCATCCTTTTCAGCATAGATGCTGTTAAAATATTATCCAAACCTATCACTACAGTAGCTCTATCTAAGACATCAAGCGCTTTTCTCCCGGACGACGCCGAGTACTTTGAAAGTAAAGGACGCCTCCTGAGCACTGCTTAAATTACTTAGGTTTCCTCCCTCTTTTTCATCTGCAAAATAGTCCAAATGGGAACGAAGATGGCGTTAAAATATTTTCCAAACCTATCACTACAGTAGCTCTATCTAGGATATTAAGCACTTTTCACCCGAACAACGCCGAGTACTTTGAAAATCAAGGAGGCCTTATGAGCACTACATGAATAACTCTTATCGATTCCCCCATTCTTTTTCAGCGTAGATGCTGTTAAAATATTATCCAAAATTATCACTACAGTAGCTCTATCTAAGACATTGAGCACTTTTCTCCCAGACAACGCCGAGTACTTTGAAAATAAAGGAGGCCTCCTGAGCACTACTGAAATTACTTAGGTATCCTCTCTCCTTCTGATCGGCAAAATAGTCCAAAGAGGAACGAACATGGCGTTTAAATATTTCCAAACCTATCACTACAGTAGCTCTATCTAGGATATTGAGCACTTTTCTCCTGGATAACGCCGAGTACTTCTAAAATCGAGAACGCCTCCTGAGCACCACTGAAATCACTTAGGTATCCTCCCTCCTTTTCATCTGCAAAATAGTCCAAAGGGGAACGAAGATGGCGTTAAAATATTTTATAAACCTATCAGTACAGAAGCTCTATCTAGAATATTGAGCACTTTTCTCCCGCACAACGCCGAGTACTTTGAAAATAAAGGAAGGGTCTTGAGCACTACTGAAATAACCTTTATCGATTCCCCCATGCTTGACAGCGTAGATTCTGTTAAAATATTATCCAAACCTATCACTACAGTAGCTCTATCTAGGACATTGAGCACTTTTATCCCAGACAACGCCGAATACTTAGAAAATCAAGGAGGCTTCCTAGGCACTACTGAAATCACTAAGGTATCCTCCCACCTTGTGATCTGCAAAATAGTCCAAAGGAGAACGAAGATGATGCGTAAATATTTTCCAAACCTATCACTACAGTAGCTCTATCTAGGATATTGGGCACTTTTCTACCAGTCAGCACCGTATAATTTAAAAATCAAGGAGGTCTCCTGAGCACTACTGAAATTACTCTCACGGATTCCCCCATCCTTTTCAGCGTAGATGCTGTTAAAATATTATCCAAACCTATCACTACAGTAGCTCTATCTAAGACATTGAGCACTTTTCTCCAAGACAACGCCGAGTACTTTCAAAATCAAGGACGCCTCCTGACAACTACTGAAATCACTTAGGTATCCTCTCTCCTTCTGATCTGCAGAATAGTCCAAAGGGGAACGAAGATGGCGTTAAAATATTTTCCAAACCTATCACTACAGTAGCTCTATCTAAGATATTGAGCACTTTTCTCCCTGACAACGCCGAGTACTTTGAAAATCAAGGAAGCCTCCTTAGCACTACTTAAATTACTTAGGTTTCCTCCCTCTTTTTCATCTGCAAAATAGTCCAAATGGGAATGAAGATGGCGTTAAAATATTTTCCAAACCTATCACTACAGTAGCTCTATCTAGGATATTGAGCACTTTTCACCCGGACAACGCCGAGTACTTTGAAAATCAAGGAGGCCTTATGAGCACTACATTAATAACTCTTATCGATTCCCCCATTCTTTTTCAGCGTAGATGCTGTTAAAATATTATCCAAAATTATCACTACAGTAGCTCTATCTAAGACATTGAGCAATTTTCTCCCGGACAACGCCGAGTACTTTGAAAATAAAGGAGGCCTCCTGGGCACTACTGAAATTACTTAGGTATCCTCTCTCCTTCTGATCGGCAAAATAGTCCAAAGAGGAACGAACATGGCGTTTAAATATTTCCAAACCTATCACTACAGTAGCTCTATCTAGGATATTGAGCACTTTTCTCCTCGATAACGCCGAGTACTTCTAAAATCGAGGACGCCTCCTGAGCACCACTGAAATCACTTAGGTATCCTCCCTCCTTTTCATCTGCAAAATAGTCCAAAGGGGAACGAAGATGGCGTTAAAATATTTTATAAACCTATCAGTACAGAAGCTCTATCTAGAATATTGAGCACTTTTTTCCCGGACAACGCCGAGTACTTTGAAAATAAAGGAAGGGTCTTGAGCACTACTGAAATAACCCTTATCGATTCCCCCATGCTTGACAGCGTAGATTCTGTTAAAATATTATCCAAACCTATCACTACAGTAGCTCTATCTAGGACATTGAGCACTTTTATCCCAGACAACGCCGAATACTTAGAAAATCAAGGAGGCTTCCTAGGCACTACTGAAATCACTAAGGTATCCTCCCACCTTGTGATCTGCAAAATAGTCCAAAGGAGAACGAAGATGACGCGTAAATATTTTCCAAACCTATCACTACAGTAGCTCTATCTAGGATATTGGGCACTTTTCTCCCGGACAGCGCCGTATAATTTGAAAATCAAGGAGGTCTCCTGAGCACTACTGAAATTACTCTCACGGATTCCCCCATCCTTTTCAGCGTAGATGCTGTTAAAATATTATCCAAACCTATCACTACAGTAGCTCTAAGACATTGTGCACTTTTCTCCAAGACAACGCCAAGTACTTTCAAAATCAAGGACGCCTCCTGAGAACTACTGAAATAACTTAGGTATCCTCTCTCCTTCTGATCTGCAAAATAGTGCAAAGGGGAACGAAGATGGCGTTAAAATATTTTCCAAACCTATCACTACAGTAGCTCTATCTAGAATATTGAGAACTTTTCTCCCGGACAACACCGAGTACTTTGAAAATCAAGGACCCCTCCTGAGTACTACTGAAATCACTTATGTATCCTTCCCCTCCTTCAAATTGTGCCTGAGGCGCTCACACCGGCGAATGCCAACACTCCCCCTCCCTAAGTTTGGCATGAGGCGCCCCACCGGCGAGTGCCGCCCTCCTCCCCCCTAATTTCGCCTGAAATGAGGAGGTAATGCCTGGAAGGATTATATCATAGTAACAGAACGGCCATAATGAGGAAGGGAGGGGGGAAGGAATATTATTGTCTATTTATAATTAAGAAAGAAAGGTAGAAAGGGTGGGAGTGAGAGGGAAAGAAGAAAGAAATGAAGAAAGGGTTGTAGTGTCAGTGAATTTCTTCCTTCCACTCTCTGACGTCATTTCTGGTTTATCTTGACTGTGCATTATTTTTCAAATAATACATGATTGCATTGATTTCTTCTTAAATTAGTACTAAACAACGTTGAAAAATCGAGTTAAAAGCCACCCCCCATTGGAGAAAAGTGCTCAGTCGACCCCGGAAGAGTCAATTTTTTTTTCCGGTTCCGAGATATTACACGCGCCTGGTCTAGCCGGTCGGAATGATGTCACCCGTGTGACAGTTTGTTGGGTACTTTCGGAGGAGAAGCTTTACATACATACAACATACAGACAGGTGGGATTTATATAATAGACTAGCGGGGTACCCGGCGTTGCTCAGGGTCATAAAAACATATAATTGAAGAAAAATCGCGTGTGTAACATCTTTATATTAACACTTCTATTTCTGTCCCTCTCTCTATAGCCGTCTCTGTATCTTTCTACTTTTCTCTTCCCTGGTCGCCCCATTTCACCACTACTTTCTAATTTTGCCTTTTGCGAAAGCTGTTTCTTCCCCACCATTTCATCCTACGTTTCCCAGGGCAATAGTATGACTTATTTCTATAAAAAGTACCACCTCTGTCTGCGCCACCTATATAGGCACTTATCTCCGCCCCCGGTGTTCATACTATATACGTATCTATTGCCACCCAAGTGCGCATACTATATACGTACCTATCGCCGCCCCAGTGCACATAATATATACATACCTTTCGCAACCCCGGGTCACATACTATATAAGTACCTATCGCCGCCCTTGGTGCAGATACAATATAAGTACCTATCGCCGCCACGGTGCGAATGCTAAATACGTACCTATCCCCGTCCCGGTGACAATGCTAAATACGTACTTATCGCCACCCCGGTGCGAATGCTAAATATGTAGCTATTGCCGCCCCAGTGTGCATACTGCATAAGTACCTATCACTTTTCCAATGCAAATACTAAAAATGTACATATCGCTGCCCTGGTGCGAATGCGTAATACGTACTTATCGCTGCCCCGGTGCGAATGCTAAATACGTACCTTTCGCCGCCCTGGTGCCCGTTATATATATGTACCTATCGCCGCCCCGCTGCGCGTGCTGTATACATACCGATTGCCGCCCCGGAGCACATGCTAAAAACATACCTATCACCGGCCAGGTGCACATGCTATATACGTACTTTTTGTCGCCCAAGTGCACATGCAATATACGTACCTATCGCCACCCCTGAATGCTAAATACGTACCTATCGCTGCCCCGGTGTGAATACTTAATATGTACCTATCGCCGCCCCGGTACGAATGCTAAATACATGCCTATCGCCCACCCGGTGCGAATGTTGAAAACGTACCTATCACCGCCCCGTTTCGCATGCTATATACGTACCTATCCCCGCCTCACTGTGCGTGCTATATACGTACCGATCGCCGCTCCGGAGCGCATTCTAAATACATACCTATCACCGGCCCGGTGCACATGCTGTATACGTACTTATTGCCGTCCATGTGCACATGCTATATACGTACCTATCGACGACCCAGTGTGCATACTACATAACCACCTATCGTTGCCTCAGTGCGAATACTAAATATGTACATATCGCCGCCCCGGTTCGAATGCTAAATACATACCTATCGCCAGTCCAGTGTGAATGCTAAATACGTACCTATCGGCACCCCTATGCACTACTATATACGTACTTATTGCCACTCCAGTGCACATACTATGTATATACCTATCGCCGGCCCGGTGCGCATACTATATTCGTACCGATCGTCGCCCTAGTGCGCATACTATATTTTTTTGGCACCACCCAAGAAAACTTTTTTTTTCATTCTCCCACATACTTAGAAATATTTTAAATTTAAAAGAAATAAAAAAAATGTAACCCTCCTCGAAAAAAATTTTTTTTTTTACCCTTCCCCATACATAGAAATATTTTCAGTTAAAGAAAGAAAAAAAAATTCATAGGTGCCTCGGTCATATCAAAGAACCATACTGCAGAAGCCTCCGGATCCTATATAGTAGAAGCACCCCTGGTGATGGATCCTATATACTGTAGAAGACTCCCTGCCTGCTATACTGCAGAGCACCCATGGCTCCTATTCTTCATAGGCCTCCGGGTCCTATATTGTAGAAGCACCCCCGGTACTGGGTCTTATATTGTAGAAACACCCCTAATACCTATACTGGAGAAGCACCCCTAGTCCCTATACTGGAGAAGCACCCATTGTCCCTATTCTGCAGAAGTCTCCGGGTCCTAAATTTAGAAGCACCCCTGGTGATGGGTCCTATATTGTGGAAGCACCCCTGGTCCCTATACTGTAGAAGTACATATTTCTAGGGACCGTTATACTTTAGAAGCACCAACATTCCTAGGGGGACCGTCATACTTTAGAAGCATCAACATTTGTGGGGACCGTTATACTGTAGAAGCACCAATATTTCTAGGGATCGTTATATTTTAGAAGCACCAACGTTCCTGGGGAGGGACCGTTATACTTTAGAAGCACCAATATTTCTAGGGACCGTTATACTTTAGAAGCACCAACATTCCTGTTGACCGTAATACTTTAGAAGCATCAACATTCCTGGGGACCATTATACTTTAGAAGCAACATTCCTGTGGGACCGTTATACTTTAGAAGCACCAATATTTCTAGGCACCGTTATACTTCCGAAGCACCTACATTACTTTGCAAATCAAGTAGGCCTCCTGAGAACTACTGACATCACTCTTACCGGTTGCCTTCTTATGTTGTTATTGATGCATCCGGACAGAAGTTATGGGAGTACCTGATACAACTGGACACAATTTAGGGCAAGACGGGTACATCCGGCAAGGGATTATGGAGCATGTTTAGTGAGTCAGCATTTTTATAAAGTTATTACATAAATACATTGGATAATTTCCAAATTACTACTGATTAACGTTGAAAAAATGGATATGTATCAGATATGTATCATGTATATGTATCATGTATATGAATCATGTATATGTATATGTATCATGTATATATATCGTGTATCATGTATATGTGTATATATCATGTATACGTATATGTATCATGGATATGTATCATGTATAGGTGTAAATATAAATATCATGTATTGTGGATATGTATATGTATCATGTGTATCTATCATGTATACGTATATGTATCATAGATATGTATCATGTATAGGTATATATATATATATATCATGAATTGTGGGTATGTATATGTATCATGTATCATGGATATGTATCATGGATATAAATCATGTATCATGAACATGTATCATAGATATGTATCATGGATATGTATTATGGATATGTATCATGTATATGTATATGTACAATGTATATGTATCATGTATCATGTGTATGTATATGTATCATGGATATGTATCATGTATCACGTATCATGGATATGTATCATGGATATGTATATGTATTATGGATATGTATCATGGATATGTTTCATGGATATTTATCATGTATCATGGATATGTATCATGTATCATGGATATGTATAATGTATCATGGATATGTATCATGGATATGTATCATGTATCATGGATATGTATCATGGAAATGTATCATATATATGTATCCTGTATCATGGATATGTATCATGGATATGTATCATGGATATGTATCATGTATCATAGGTATGTATCATGTATACTGTATCATAGATATGAATCATGTATCATGTATATGTATCATGTATATGTATATGTATATGTATCATGGGTATGTATATGTATACAGGGTATGTATCATGGATATATATCATGGGTGTGTATCATCTATCCTTGATATGTATCATGTATATGTATCATGGATATGTATCAGGTATTTGTATCATCGGTATGTATCATGTATCATGGATATGTATATGTATCATGGGTATATATATGTTTCATGGATATGTATCATGTATATGTATCATGTATCATACATATATATCATGTATCATAGATATGTGTTATGTATCATACTTATGTATCATGTATCATAGGTATGTATCATGGATATGTATATGTATCATGAATATGTATCATTGATATGTATCTTGTATATGTATCATGTATCTTGGATATGTATGGTGTATCATGGATATGTATTATGAGTATGTATCATGGATATGTATCGGTTATCATATATATATATGTATCATGTAACATATACCATATATATATCATGTATCTTAGATATGTATCATGTATCATTAATATGTATCATGTATCATAGATATGTACCATTTATCATTGATCATGTAGATGTATCATGGATATGTATCATGTATCATATATATTTATCATGTATCATAGATATGTATGATGTATGTTGGATATGTATGATGTATGTTGGATATGTATCACGGATATGTATCATTATGTATCATGTATCACTGATATGTATATGTATCATTGATATATATCATACACCATGGATTGGTATCATGGATATGTATCATGTATCAAGGATATGTATCATGGATATGTATGATGGATATGTATCATGTATCATGGATATGTATCATTGATATGTATCATGTATCATAGATATGAATAATGTATCATAGATATATATCATGGATATGTATCATGTATCATAGATATGTATCATGTATCAGAGATATGTATAATGTATCAGAGATATGTATCATGTATATATATCATCGATATGTATCATGTATCACGGATATGTTTCATGGATATGTATCATTTCTCATTGATATTTGTTATGGATATGTATCATGTATCATGTATATGAATCATGTATCATGGATATGTATCATGTATATGTATCGTGAATATGTATCATGGATATGTATCATGGATATGTATCATGGATATCTATCATGTATCATGGATATGTATCATGATATGTATCATGGATATTTATCATGTATCATGTATATGTATAATGTATCATGGATATGTATCATGGATATGTATAATGTATCATGGATATGTATCATGTATAATGGATACGTATTATGTATCATGGATATGTATCATGTATCATTAATATGTATCATGGATATGTATCATGTATCATGGATATGTATCAGGGATATGTATCATGTATCATAGATATGTATCATGTATCATAGATATGTATCATGTATCATGTATCATAGATATTCTTAATCATTTTCAATCCTCTCATGATGGTCTTAATCATTTTCAATCCTCTCATGATGGTCTTCATCATTTTCAATCCTCTCATGATATTCTTCATCATTTTCAATCATTTCATGATATTCTTCATCATTTTCAATCCTCCCATGATATTCGTCATCATTTACAATCCCCTCATGATATTCTTTATCATTTTGAATCCACTCATGATATTCTTCATCATTTTCAATCCTCTCACCCTATTATTCATTATTTTCAATCACTTCATGATATTCTTCATCATTTTTAATTCCCTTATAATATTATTAATCATTTTCAATCCTCACATGGTATTCTTCATCATTTTCAATCCTCTCATAGTATTCTTCATTATTTTCAATCCCATCATGATATTTGTTCTCATTTTCAATCGCCAAATACAAGGAGGCCTCTAGAGCTATACTAAAATAACTCTCGCTTATTCTCCTCCCTTTTATCAGGGCAATAGTCCGAAGAAAAATGCAAAAAAAAACAATAATAACGTGAGGATAACATAACATAATATCCGAACCTATCACTATAACATCATGTTATTACATAAATACATTGGATAATTTCCAACTTACTACTGATTAACGTTGAAAAAATGTATATGTATCATGGATAAGTATCATGGATATGTATCATGTATACGTATATGTATCATGTATATGTATCATGTATACGTATCTGTATCATGGATATGTATCATGTATACGTATATGTATCATGGATATGTATCATGTATAGGTATATATATATATATATCATGTATCGTGGATATGTACCATGTATCATGGATATGTATCATGTATCATGGATATTTACTATGTATCATGGGCATGTATCATGGATATGTATCATGTATCATGGATATGTATTATAGATATGTATCATGTATATGTATAATGTATTGTTATCATGTATATGGATATGTATCATGTATAATGTATCATGGATATGTATCATGGATATGTATCATGTATCATGGATATGTATCATGGATATGTATCATGGATATGTATCATGTATCATGGATATGTATTATGGATATGTATCATGTATCATGGATATGTATCATGTATCATGGATATGTATAAAGTATCATGGATATGTATAATGTATCATGGATATGTATAATATATCATGGATATGTATAATGTATCATGGATATGTATAATATATCATGGATATGTATCATGTATCATTGATATGAATCATGGATATGTATTATGTATCATGGATATGTATCATGGATATGTACTATGGATATGTATCATGGATATGTATACAGTATCATTGATATGTATCATGGATATGTATCACAGGTATGTATAATGTATACTGTATCATAGATATGTGTTATGTATAAAAGATATGAATCATGTATATGTATATGTATCATGGGTATATATATGTATCATGGGTATGTATCATGGATATATATCATGGATGTGTATCATCTATCCTTGATATGTATCATGTATATGTATGATGGGTATGTATCATGTATCATGGACATGTATATGTATCATGGATATATATATGTTTCATGGATATATATGTTTCATGTATATGTATCATGTACTATACATATGTATCATGTATAATAGATATGTGTTATGTATCATAGATATGTATCATGTATCATAGATATGTATCATGGATATGTATATGTATCATGGATATGTATCTTGTATATGTATAAGATATCTTGGATATGTATGATGTATTATGGATATGTATCATGGATATGTATACTGGATATGTGTCATGTATATGTATCATGTATATGTATCATATATATATTTATCATGTAACATATATTATATATATGTATCATGTATCATAGATATGTATCATGTATCATTAATATGTATCATGTATCATTGATATGTATCATGTATCATAGATATGTATCATGTATCATAGATATGTATCATGTATCATGGATATGTATCATGTATCATGGATATGTATCATGTATCATATATATTTATCATGTATCATAGATATTATCATGTATCATGGATATGTATCATGTGTCATGGATATGTATCATGGATATGTATCATGTATCTTGGATATGTATCATTGATATGTATCATTGATATGTATCATGTATCACTGATATGTATATGTATCATTGATATGTATCATATACCAAAGATATGTATCATGTATCATTGATATGTATAATGTATCATAGATATTTATCATGGATATGTATCATGTATCATGGATATGTATCATGTATCACAGATCATCGATATGTATCATGTATCGCGGATATGTATCATTTGTCATTGATATTTATTATGTATAATGTATATGTATCATAGATATGTATTATGTATCATGGATATGTATCGTGAATATGTATCATAGATATGTATCATGGATATCTATCATGTATCATGCATATGTATCATGGATATGTATCATATATCATGATATGTATCATGGATATGTATAATGTATCATGGATACATATCATGTATCATGGATATGTATCATGGATATGTATCATTGATATGTATCATGTATCATGTGTCATAGATGTGTATCATGTATCATGTATCATAGATATTCTTCACCATTTTCAATCCCCATATGATGATCTTCATCATTTTCAATCCTCTCATGATGTTCTTCATAATTTTCAATCCCCTCATGATGTTCTTCATTATTTTCAATCCCCTCATGGTATTCTTCATAATTTTCAATCCCTTCATGATGTTATTCATCATTTTCAATCCCCTCATGATATTCCTCATCATTTTCAATCCCTTCATGGTATTCTTCATCATTTTCAATCCTCTCATGATATTCTTCATCATTTTCAATCCCCTCATGGTATTCTTCATCATTTTCAATCCCCTCATAATATTCTTCATCATTTTAAATCCCCTCATGATGTTCTTCATCATTTTCAATCCTCTCATGGTGTTCTTCATTATTTTCAATCCTCTCATGATATTCATCATTTTCAATCCCCTCATTATATTCTTCAGCATTTTCAATCCATCTGATCGTATTCTTCACCATTTTCAATCCTCTCATGGTATTCTTCATTATTTTCAATCCCATCATGGCATTTTTCATCATTTTCAATCTTCTCATGATATTCTTCATCATTTTCAATCCTCTCATGGTATTCTTCATGATTTTTAATCCTCTCATGGTATTCTTCATTATTTTCAATCCCATCATGATATTTTTCCTCATTTTCAATCGCCAAATACAAGGAGGCCTCTAGAGCTATACTAAAATAACTCTCGCTTATTTTCCTCCCTTTTATCAGGGCAATAGTCCGAAGAAAAATGCAAAAAAACAATAATAACGTGATGATAGCATAAAATAATATCCGAACTTATCACTATGACGTCATGTACATATCTATGTGACGTCATTTGCACAAGATAACATTAAAAATAGTGATCACATTAAACGAAAAAATGGCTATTTGACCCCTTAAAAATGAATCTTTTAAAAAATTTTTTCGATATTATTTTCTCGAGGTTATGCCGGTTTAAATAATACCTAATTCGGAGGTGTTTGTTTAGTATTTTAAAAGCCTTAGCGTTACATACATATCACAGATTTTTGCCTTATATATATTGAGATGAGATGAGATGAGATGAGACTAGCGGGGCTACCCGGCGTTGCTCGGGGTCATAAAAACATATAACTGAAGAAAAATCGCGTGTGTAACATCTTTATATTAAAACTTCTATTTCTGTCACTCTCTCTATAGCCGTCTCTTTATCTTTCTACTTTTCTCTTCCCTGGTCGCCCCATTTCACCGCTACTTTCTAATTTTGCCTTTTGTGAAAGCTGTTTCTTCCCCACCATTTCATCTTATGTTTTCCAGGGCAATAGTATGACTTATTTCTATGAAAAGTACCACCTCTATATAGGTACTTATCTCCGCCCCGGTGTTCATACTATATACGTTTCTATTGCAACCCCGGTGCGCATACTATATACGTACCTATTGTCACCCCAGTGCACATAATATATACATACCCTTCGCAACCTCGGTGCAGATACTATATAAGTACCTATCATCGCCCTGGGTGCAGATACAATATAAGTACCTATCGCCGCCACGGTGCGAATACTAAATACGTACCTTTCCCCGCCCCGGTGCAAATGCTAAATACGTACTTATCGCCACCCCGGTGCGAATGCTAAATATGTAGCTATTGCCGCCCCAGTGTGCATACTGCACGAGTACCTATCACTGCCCCAATGCAAATACTAAAAATGTACATATCGCTGCCCTGGTGCAAATGCTAAATACGTACCTATTGCTGCCCCGGTGCGAATGCTAAATACGTACCTTTCGCCGCCCTGGTGCCCATTATATATATGTACCTATCACCGCCCCGGTGCGCGTGCTGTATACGTACCGATCGCCACTCCGGAGCGCATGCTAAATACATACCTATCACCGGCCAGGTGCACATGCTATATACGTACTTTTTGCCGCCCATGTGCACATGCAATATACGTACCAATCGCTACCCCAGAATGCTAAATACATACCTATCGCCGCCCCGGTGCAAATGCTAAATACATACCTATCGCCCACCCTGTGCGAATACTGAATACGTACCTATCGCCGCCCCGTTGCGCGTGCTGTATACCTACTTATCGCCGTCCATGTGCACATGCTATATATGTACCTATCGACGACCCAGTGTGCATACTACATATGTACATATCGCTGCCTCAGTGCGAATACTAAATACGTACCTATCGCCACCCCGGTGTGAATGCTAAATACGTACCTATCGCCACCCCTATGCACGACTATATACGTACCTATTGCCACTCCAGTGCACATACTATGTATATACCTATCGCCGGCCCGGTGTGCATACTATATTCGTACCTATCGCCGCCCTAGTGCGCATACTATATTTTTTGGCACCACTCAAGAAAATTTTTTTTTTTCATCCTCCCACATACTTAGAAATATTTTTAATTTAAAAGAAAAAAAAAATTTAACCCCCCTCGAAAGAAATTTCTTTTTTTTTACCCTTCCCCATACATAGAAATATTTTCAGTTAAAGAAAGAAAAAAAAATTTCCGAGGTGCCTTGGTCATATCAAAGAACCATACTGCAGAAGCCTCCGGGTCCTATATTGTAGAAGCACCCCTGGTGCTGGGTCCTATACTGTAGAAGAACCCCTGGCCACTATACTGCAGAGCACCCATGGTCCCTATTCTTCATAGGCCTCTGGGTCCTATATTGTAGAAGCACCCCCGGTACTGGGTCCTATATTGTAGAAACACCCCTGGTACCTATACTGGAGAAGCACCCATTGTCCCTATTCTGCAGAAACCTCCGGGTCCTATATTGTAGAAGCACCCTTGGTCCCTATACTGGAGAAGCACTTATATTTCTAGAGACCGTTATACTTTAGAAGCACCTACATTCCTGGGGGACCGTCATACTTAAGAAGCATCAACATTTGTGGGGAACATTATACTGTAGAAGCACCAATATTTCTAGAGATCGTTATACTTTAGAAGCACGAACGTTCCTGGGGAGGGACCGTTATACTTTAGAAGCACCAATATTTCTAGGGACCGTTATACTTTAGAAGCACCAACATTCCTGTTGACCGTAATACTTTAGAAGCATCAACATTCCTGGGGACCATTATACTTTAGAAGCACCTACATTCCTGGGGGACCGTCATACTTTAGAAGCATCAACATTTGTGGGGACCATTATATTGTAGAAGCACCAATATTTCTAGAGATCGTTATACTTTAGAAGCACCAATATGTCTAGGGACCGTTATACTTCCGAAGCACCTACATTACTTTGCAAATCAAGTAGGCCTCCTGAGAACTACTGACATCACTCTTACCGGTTGCCTTCCTATGTTGTTATTGATGCATCCGGACAGAAGTTCTGGGATGACCTGATACAACCGGACACAATTTAGGGCAAGACGGGTACATCCGGCAAGGGATTATGGAGCATGTTTAGTGAGTCAGCATTTTTATAAAGTTATTACATAAATACATTGGATAATTTCCAAATTACTACTGATTAACGTTGAAAAAATGGATATGTATCATGTATCATGTATATGTATCATGTATATATATCGTGTATCATGTATATGTATCGTGTATATGTATCATGTGTATGTATCATGTATACGTATATGTATCATGGATATGTATCATGTATAGGTATATATATATCATGTATCGTGGATATGGATATGTATCATGTATCATGGATATGTATCATGTATCATGGATATGTATCATGGACATGTATATGTATAATGTGTATGTATCATGTATATGTATCATGGATATGTATCATGTATCATGGATATGTATCATGTATCATAAATATGGATATGTATCATGTTTAATGGATATGTATCAGGGATATGTATAATGTATCATGGATATGTATAATGTATCATGGATATGTATCATGTATCATGGATATTTATCATGGATATGTATCATGGATATGTATCATGTATCATGGATATGTATCATGGATATGTATCATGGATATGTAAAATAGATATGTATCATGTATCATGGATATGTATCATGGATATATGTATCATTGATATGTATCAGGTATCATTGATATGAATCATGGATATGTATCATGGATATGTATCATGTATCATGGATATGTATCATGTATCATGGATATGTATCATGTATACTGTATCATAGATATGTGTTATGTATATGTATCATGGGTATGTATCATGGGTATGTATATGTATCATGGATGTGTATATGTATCATGGATATGTATCATGGATATGTATCATGGATATGTATATGTATCATGGATATGTATCATAGATATGTGTCATGTGTCATGTATCATAGATATGTTATGTATCATGTATCATGGATATTTATCATGGATATGTATCATGGATATGTATCATGTATCATATATATGTATAATGTTACATATATCATATATATGTATAATAGATATGTATCATGTATCATTAATATGTATCATGTATCATAGATATGTATCATGTATCATAAATCATGGATATGTATCATGTATCATATATATCATGTATCATAGATATGTGATATGTATCATGGATATGTATCATATACCATGGATAGGTATCATGGATATGTATCATGTATCAAGGATATGTATCATGGATATGTATGATGGATATGTATCATGTATCAGGGATATGTATCATGTATCATGGATATGTATCATGTATCATTGATATATATCATGTATCGTGGATATGTATAATGTATCATAGATATATATCATGTATCATAGATATGTATCATGCACCATGGATATGTATAATATATCAGAGATATGTATCATGTATATATATCATCGATATGTATCATGTATATGTATCATTTGTCATTAATATTTATTATGGATATGTATCATATATCATGGATATGTATCGTGAATATGTATCATGGATATGTATCATGGATATCTATCATGTATCATGGATATCTATCATGTATCATGGATATGTATCATTATATGTAACATGGATATGTATCATGTATCATAGATATGTATAATGTATCATGGATATGTATCATGTATCATGGATATGTATCATGTATAATGGATACGTATCATGGATATGTATCATGGATATTTATCATGTATCATGGATATTTAGTATGTATCATAGATATTATCATGTATCATGGATATGTATCATGTATCACTGATATGTATATGTATCATATATCATGGATAGGTATCATGGATATGTATCATGTATCAAGGATATGTATCATGGATATGTATGATGGATATGTATCATGTATCATTGATATGTATCATGTATCATGGATATGTATAATGTATCATAGATATGTATCATCGATATGTATCATGTATCATGGATATGTATCATGTGTCATTGATATTTATCATGGATATGTGTCATGGATATCTATCATGTATCATGGATATGTACTATGTATATGTATCATGTATATCTATCATAGATATGTATCATGTATCATATTCTTCATCATTTTCAATCCTCTCATTATATTCTTCATCATTTTCAATCCTCTCATGATATTCTTCATCATTTACAATCTCCTCATGATATTCTTTATAATTTTCAATCCACTCATGATATTCTTTATAATTTTCAATCCACTCATGATATTCTTCATCATTTTCAATCCTCTCACCCTATTATTCATCATTTTCAATCACTTCATGATATTCTTTATCATTTTTAATATCCTTATGATATTATTAATCATTTTCAATCCTCACATGGTATTATTCATCATTTTCAATCCTCTCATGGTATTGTTCATTATTTTCAATCCCATCATGATATTTTTCCTCATTTTCAATCGCCAAATACAAGGAGGCCTCTAGAGCTATACTAAAATAACTCTAGCTTATTCCCCTCCCTTTTATCAGGGCAATAGTCCGAAGAAAAATGCAAAAAAAACAATAATGTGACGATAGCATAAAATAATATCCGAACCTATCACTATGACGTCATGTACTTATCTTTGTGACGTCATGTGCACAAGATAACATTAAAAATCGTGATCACATTAAACGAAAAAATGGCTACTTGACCCCTTAAAAATGAATCTTTTTTTAAAATTTTTCGATATTATTTTATCGAGGTTATGCCAGTTAAAATAATACCTTATTCGGAGGTGTTTGTTTAGTATTTTAAAAGCCTTAGCGTTACATACATATCACAGATTTTTGCCTTATATATTTTGAGATGAGATGAGATGAGATTGAGATGAGATTACGTTGTTATACAATCTTAGTCATGCATTTTGAGTCAATCGCTTTCCGGAAAGCTTTTTTCATAAGTGACCTCATATGTAGAAGCACGCAGAAAGTGTTTTTCATAGTTGACCTAATCTGTAGAAGCACCCCGAAAATCGTTTTTCATAGGTGACTTAATGTGTAGAAGCCCTCGGAAAGCGTTTTTCATACAGGGGGGGCTAACATGTAGAAGCCTCGAAAAGCGTTTTTCATAGAGAGGCTAATGTGTAGAAGCCTCGAAAAGTGATTCTCATGGGGGGGGGGGGGGGGCTAATGTGTACTTGCCCCCCGACAAGCGTTTTTCATAGGGTGGCTAATGTGTACTTGTTCCCGACAAGCGTTTTTCATAGGGGGGCTAATGTGTACTTGCCCCCGACAAGCGTTTTTCATAGGGGGGCTAATGTGTACTTGCCCCCCCGACAAGCATTTTCCATAGGGTGGCTAATGTGTACTTGTCCCCGACAAGCGTTTTCCATAGGGTGGCTAATGTGTACTTGCCCCCGACAAGCGTTTTTCATAGGGGGGCTAATGTGTACTTGCCCCCCCGACAAGCATTTTCCATAGGGTGGCTAATGTGTACTTGTCCCCAACAAGCGTTTTCCATAGGGTGGCTAATGTGTACTTGTCCCTGACAAGCGTTTTTCATAGGGGGGTTAATGTGTACTTGCCCCCCGACAAGCGTTTTCCATAGGGTGGCTAATGTGTACTTGCCTCCGAAAAGTGTTTTCCATAGGGTGGCTAATGTGAAAAAGTGAATGTAAAAAAATGAATGAAAAAACAAAATAAATGAAAAAGTTAATGAAAAAAATGAATTTTAAAAATGAATAATAAAAATGAATAACAAAAAAACATCCGGCCTAAAATATAATGTAGGATTTTTCTTTTGATTAACACTAGTTTGCATTTTCTGATGTCAGGGCAACCATGACCAAGTGGATATCTTCTATTTTACCATTAAACAAATTAGTTAAAAGAAATTATTATTTGTGGTAAAAAACATCCGGCGTAAAATATGTAGGATTTTTCTTTTGATTAACACCGCTTTGCGTATCTTCTATTTTACCATTAAACAAATGTAAAATGTGTCCTCAAATAGCATACACATATCGCATACATTGTTTTTGGCCTGAAAGAGTTTGAAATAAAAATGCAGACTCATTTCCGGTCTGGTAATGTGTTCATTTATGTAGCAGCCCTGTCATATAAAAAAAACTCATAATGCGCTCCCTGTCGTATCAAAGAACACATATGGTTCATTTGTGCCACTGGACCAAAATCATTTAATTTATGAACTCATAAAGCATGTTTATTTATGTAGCACCACTATTATATAAAAGAACCCATATTTATGCATCCCTGTCGTATCAAAGAACCCATATTTATGTGTCCCTGTCATATCGAAGAACCCATATTTGTGCCACTGAACCAAAATCATGTTCATTTATGTAGCGCCCCTGTTATCTGAAAGAACTCATAAATCATGTTCATTTATGTTTCCCCCCCCCCCTCCCACCTACCTATGACGTCATTTTCGATTAGTTATAGGAATGACACAGGAGAGAGAGTGGACCTCCTTCTTCCTAGAACTCGACTCAGATTGACATGGATATGAATGTGAAGGATTTTTTGTATTTCCCCAGAATTAGCGTCTATTAATTTTGAATTCCCCCCTTCTTCCCCGCATTTTAGGGAATGACTTGCAGTTTTTTTACAAATTACTTTTTACATAATTACATTGGGAACTTCTATAAACATAACATCAAGGAGGCCTCCAAAGGTCTATTAATATAACTCTTTCTGATTTCCCCTCCCTTTGATAAGGACAATAGTCCGAAGAGAAACATAATAAAAACAATAATAATACAAATATTACCTACACCTATCATGACGTCATGTACCTATCAATATGACATCAATATGACGTCATGTGCGCAAGATAACATTAAAAATTGTGATCACATTAAATGAAAAAATAACCATTTGATCAGGGATCCTTAACCTGCCGCCCATGGATATGAAGGTCGAATTAAAAAACTAACATATTTACTATATTTCTGTACAGTATGAAGTTATATTTGTTTTAATATATAGTAGACGTTACATCATCTCTCTCCCATTCTTATTGTGTCCATGAGTTGCTATTTTCAATATACATACATATTTTCAATTCAGGCTTAAATTGGAAATGTCAAAGAAACAACAACTTTCTCATTGAATTGAACTTTTGAGCAAAATTAAAATTTTTATTTTTTTCAATTTGCACAAGATGATTCTATTTCAGATTTGCTTGGTGCATGCTATCAACTTCTGCATAAAAAACAGAATTCTTTGATTCATACTATATGTATGCCATACACGATATGAGGGAATGGATTGTCAATAAAATAAAGTACATTTATTGCGTGAAATATCATGTCCATGTGCATTTCTCAATGGAAGGACTCAAAAACTTTCAGCATATAAAATCAAATTGAATTTATCGGCAAAAAATAGCAAAGTACAACAATCCATGTAAAACACAGAAGATGTGTACATCTATATACCGTCTGAATGTTTGTCCAAGGCGACTTTATACTTGGATATGGTAGACATTGTTACTACCTCCTCTGGTAGGCTATTCCACCATATCCTCTAATGGGTCGATGACTTAAAAGAGGTTACAAACCCTGCTCTAAGTGGATTAACCAATGAGAAGAAAACCCATTTATATAAAGAGAAAAAAAAAAGAACTGTAATCAAATACGATAAAGCTAAACTTAATGTTAATTATAAATCTTCTTATTAAGTTATAAATAATAGATTTAATTATAGATTGATTTTGATTCAAATTTGTGTCTCTTGAGCTTTTTCTAAATGACTATTTGGAAGGAGAAATTTTGAAGAGAGGAAAAGCATTTTGTATCTGGGGAACAAAATGTATTGGCGAGTATATGCATTGGGAATTAAGTTTCCGTGAATCGATTGCATCATTGGATGTTGATTAACAGCTGAACTGAGAGAGAAGTAATTGTGAAAACAAGATAGACAAACTTCCTTCTTCGCATTAAATAAAAGTGATGATTTTTTGTGAATTTATCACATTATTATATCTATTATTATCCTTAAGCTGAGTTAATCAACATTTGTTTCCCAAAGGCTTTTTTCCTATATATTTTAATCACAAAATACATGTTCAAATATTCCTTAGATTTAAGCTTGAGTTATGTTAGAAAAAAAATCCATTTCAATTGTTTGAATTAGCCATAATTTGCAATTTACTCACCAAGTCACCTGTTTCTTACTATGGTTGTATCATTATTCTCACCCTTTTTCACTGTATGTTGATTGACCTCCCCCTCTCTTATTTTATACAGTCCAGTCGAGATGTTAACGTCGCAACACTGGTTGATCCGTGTAGACTGCTTCTAATGTTTTTATAATTTTATTTATAAAAGCTCTACTTTGTATTGAGCACTTTTGAAATAATATTGAAATAATAAATTAAGTTCATGTTATCAATATATTTGAACTTAATTAAATAATTATAAATATATTATATATAAAAAATATCCCATAACCTTTTTGGTGATAAGTTTATTTTTCAAGAAAACATAATGGTTACTAACCTTGCATCCCTCCATATTCCAAGTTCCTGCAAAAATCTTTACTTTTCGATCAGGGAAATATCGTTGAAGTTCTTCACTGCCCAGCAGAGAAATACCTGAATTAATGTTACCAAATAGGTAACTCCTGGAATTACAAAATAAAATGACTATTATTTTGAAGTTGAGTATGAGAATGGAGTCACAGTATTTTATCATTAGTAATAATTGAAGATGGCTTTCAATAAAGATATAATTATTTACCTATGAGTACCACTAACATATAAGGTGAGAATTGAGAACGATAGTTAACAGCCAAAAAATTAAAAAGTAAAGGTTGATTATTGTACTATTTTCTCATTAAGATTTGTAGAAGTGTACATTTACTATTATTACCAATGTCACTGGCCACCTTGTTAAATTTCATCCAATTGGCTTCACTTTTTCTCCATACCACGAATTAAGCTTCTCCCAAAGAAAATATTTCCTGAGATATGTTCACAAAACAATGGTTTAGATGTGTTGGTACGTCACAAAAACACGACACCAATAGTCATCGTAGAGTTACAGGTTATTTCTATTAATTGTTCAATGTCAATTTTTACACACTTTTTTTGTAAGACATTGTTTTAGTTATGAAAGCTGATCACACATGCTCTCTGCAACAGACTGGCAGATTCAACTCCACCTGGGTCTTTGTCAAATCTCGACTGATTGTCACAAATTCATAACAGAGCAGAATGCTGCTTAGATATATAGAATGTTGATGTCCAAGTGCCACAGAAGAACTTATCCAACTTTTACAAGCTTATAGAAGGTTTAATAAACCCCTCCATTCATCTCTAGGAGAAATAGATTTTCTGACAAAAGTTGAAATTTCCTGTGTGTACTTATTAATGACTTCGGTTAATAAAATCAAGTAATAAAAATAAAAAAGTGCATGTCCATAAAAGTTTTAATCATGGTTTTCTTTCTTTTAGGTCTGCAAAGATAACTTAGATCTGCCATTTCCCTAACTTGGATGAGTATGTTTCATTTTGATCACTTGGATAAGTATGTTTCATTTTGATCACTTGGATAAGAATCTTTCATTTTAATCACTTGGATAAGTATCTTTCATTTTAATCACTTGGATAAGTATCTTTCATTTTAATACCTTGGATAAGTATCTTTCATTTTAATCACTTGGATAAGTATCTTTAATTTTAATCACTTGGATAAGTATCTTTAATTTTAATCACTTGGATAAGTATCTTTCATTTTGATCACTTGGATAAGTATGTTTCATTTTAATACCTTGGATAAGTATCTTTCATTTTAATCACTTGGATAAGTATCTTTCATTTTAATCACTTGGATAAGTATCTTTCATTTTAATCACTTGGATAAGTATCTTTCATTTTAATCACTTGGATAAGTATCTTTCATTTTAATCACTTGGATAAGTATCTTTCATTTTAATACCTTGGATAAGTATCTTTCATTTTAATCACTTGGATAAGTATCTTTCATTTTAATCATTTGGATAAGTATCTTTCATTTTAATCACTTGGATAAGTATGTTTCATTTTGATCACTTGGATAAGTATGTTTCATTTTGATCACTTGGATAAGTATCTTTCATTTTGATCACTTGGATAAGTATCTTTCATTTTAATCACTTGGATAAGTATCTTTCATTTTAATCACTGGGATGAGTAACTTTCATTTTGATCACTTAGATAAGTATCTTTAATTTTAATCACTGGGATGAGTAACTTTCATTTTGATCACTTGGATAAGTATCTTTCATTTTAATCACTGGGATGAGTAACTTTCATTTTGATCACTTGGATAACTATCACACTGGAAGTTAAAATCAACATATTTTTCATTTAAAACAAATGTTGCAAACCTTTTTGATTTTTAACATCCAAATGCTGCTTAAACCTTTTTTATCACTTTTTTTCACCTCTTCCTCTTAAATAGTATTGCAAACTTTTACTTCCTGTCTGTTGGTTTGTTCCGGAACTCTTCCTACAGTTTTGTAGATAGACTTTCTTAACCATATATATTCCAGAAACTACATTAGTAATAATACTGGGATCAGTATATTTACTTTTGATCACTTGGAAAAGTATCTTTCATTTTGATCACTTGGATAAGTATCTTTCATTTTGATCACTTGGATCAGTATCTTTCATTTTGATCACTTGGATAAGTATCTTTCATTTTGATCACTTGGATAAGTATCTTTCATTTTGGTCACTTAGATAAGTATGTTTAATTTTTGTCACTTTGATAAGTATGTTAAATTTTAGTCACTTGAATAAGTATGTTTAATTTTGTTCACTTGGATAAGTATGTTTCATTTTGATCACTTGGATATGTATCTTTCATTTTGATCACTTGGATAATTATATTTAATTTTGATCACTTGGATAAGTATGTTTAATTTTGGGCACTTGGATAAGTATGTTTAATTTTGATCACTGGGATAAGTATCTTTCATTTTGATCACTTGGATAAGTATCTTTCATTTTGATCACTTGGATAAGTATCTTTCATTTTGGTCACTTAGATAAGTATGTTTAATTTTAATCACTTGGATAAGTATGTTTCATTTTGATCACTTGGATATGTATCTTTCATTTTGATCACTTGGATAACTATATTTAATTTTGATCACTTGGATAAGTATGTTTAATTTTGGTCACTTGGATAAGTATGTTTAATTTTGATTACTTGGATAAGTATCTTTAATTTTAATCACTGGGATGAGTAACTTTTATTTTGATCACTTAGATAAGTATCTTTAATTTTAATCACTGGGATGAGTAACTTTCATTTTGATCACTTGGATAAGTATCTTTCATTTTAATCACTGGGATGAGTAACTTTCATTTTGATCACTTGGATAACTATATTTACTTTTGATCACTTGGATAACTATATTTCATTTTGATCACTAGGATTAGTATGTTTCATTTTGATCACTTGGATAAGTATCTTTAATTTTAATCACTGGGATAAGTATCTTTCATTTTAATCACTTGGATTACTATGTTTCATTTTGATCACATGGATAAGTATGTTTCATTTTGATAACTTGGATAAGTATCTTTCATTTTGATCACTTGGATAAGTATCTTTCATTTTGATCACTTGGATAAGTATGTTTCATTTTGATCACTTTGATAAGTATGTTTCATTTTGATCACTTAGATAAGTATCTTTCATTTTGATCACTTGGATGAGCATGTTTAATTTTGATCACTTGGATAAGTATGTTTCATTTTGATCACTTGGATAAGTATCTTTAATTTTAATCACTGGGATGAGTAACTTTCATTTTGATCACTTGGATAAGTATCTTTAATTTTAATCACTGGGATGAGTAACTTTCATTTTGATCACTTGGATAAGTATCTTTAATTTTAATCACTGGGATGAGTAACTTTCATTTTGATCACTTAGATAAGTATCTTTAATTTTAATCACTGGGATGAGTAACTTTCATTTTGATCACTTGGATAAGTATCTTTCATTTTAATCACTGGGATGAGTAACTTTCATTTTGATCACTTGGATAAGTATCTTTCATTTTAATCACTGGGATGAGTAACTTTCATTTTGATCACTTAGATAAGTATCTTTAATTTTAATCACTGGGATGAGTAACTTTCATTTTGATCACTTGGATAAGTATCTTTAATTTTAATCACTGGGATGAGTAACTTTCATTTTGATCACTTGGATAAGTATCTTTCATTTTAATCACTGGGATGAGTAACTTTCATTTTGATCACTTAGATAAGTATCTTTAATTTTAATCACTGGGATGAGTAACTTTCATTTTGATCACTTAGATAAGTATCTTTAATTTTAATCACTGGGATGAGTAACTTTCATTTTGATCACTTGGATAAGTATCTTTCATTTTAATCACTGGGATGAGTAACTTTCATTTTGATCACTTGGATAACTATCACACTGGAAGTTAAAATCAACATATTTTTCATTTAAAACAAATGTTGCAACCCTTTTTGATTTTTAACATCCAAATGCTGCTTAAACCTTTTTTATCACTTTTTTTCACCTCTTCCTCTTAAATAGTATTGCAAACTTTTACTTCCTGTCTGTTGGTTTGTTCCGGAACTCTTCCTACAGTTTTGTAGATAGACTTTCTTAACCATATATATTCCGAAACTACATTAGTAATAATACTGGGATCAGTATATTTACTTTTGATCACTTGGAAAAGTATCTTTCATTTTGATCACTTGGATAAGTATCTTTCATTTTGATCACTTGGATAAGTATCTTTCATTTTGGTCACTTAGATAAGTATGTTTAATTTTTGTCACTTGGAAAAGTATGTTAAATTTTGGTCACTTGAATAAGTATGTTTAATTTTAATCACTTGGATAAGTATGTTTCATTTTGATCACTTGGATATGTATCTTTCATTTTGATCACTTGGATAACTATATTTAATTTTGATCACTTGGATAAGTATGTTTAATTTTGATCACTTGGATAAGTATGTTTAATTTTGATCACTTGGATAAGTATCTTTAATTTTAATCACTGGGATGAGTAACTTTTATTTTGATCACTTAGATAAGTATCTTTAATTTTAATCACTGGGATGAGTAACTTTCATTTTGATCACTTGGATAAGTATCTTTCATTTTAATCACTGGGATGAGTAACTTTCATTTTGATCACTTGGATAACTATATTTACTTTTGATCACTTGGATAACTATATTTCATTTTGATCACTAGGATTAGTATCTTTAATTTTAATCACTGGGATAAGTATCTTTCATTTTAATCACTTGGATTACTATGTTTCATTTTGATCACATGGATAAGTATGTTTCATTTTGATAACTTGGATAAGTATCTTTCTTTTTGATCACTTGGATAAGTATCTTTCATTTTGATCACTTGGATAAGTATCTTTCATTTTGATCACTTGGATAAGTATGTTTCATTTTGATCACGTGGCTAAGTATGTTTTATTTTGATCACTTTGATAAGTATGTTTAATTTTGATCACTGGGATAAGTATCTTTCATTTTGATCACTTGGATGAGCATGTTTAATTTTGATCACTTGGATAAGCATGTTTCATTTTGATCACTTGGATAACTGTATTTCATTTTGATCACTTGGATAACTGTATTTCATTTTGATCACTTGGATAACTATATTTAATTTTGACTACTAGGATAAGTATGTTTCATTTTGATCACTTGGATAAGTATCTTTCATTTTAATCACCTGGATAAGTATCTTTAATTTTAATCACTGGGATGAGTAACATTTCATTTTGATCACTTGGATAAGTATGTTTCATTTTGATCACTTGGATAAGTATGTTTCATTTTAATCACTTGGATAAGTATCTTTCATTTTAATCACAGGGATGAGTAACTTTCATTTTGATCACTGGGATAACTGTATTTCATTTTGATCACTTGGATAACTGTATTTCATTTTGATATCTTGGATAACTATATTTAATTTTGACTACTAGGATAAGTATGTTTAATTTTGATCACTTGGATAAGTATCTTTCATTTTAATCACCTGGATAAGTATCTTTAATTTTAATCACTGGGATGAGTAACATTTCATTTTGATCACTTGGATAAGTATGTTTCATTTTGATCACTTGGATAAGTATGTTTCATTTTAATCACTTGGATAAGTATCTTTCATTTTAATCACAGGGATGAGTATCTTTCATTTTGATCACTGGGATGAGTAACTTTCATTTTGATCACTGGGATAACTATCTTTCATTTTGATCACGTGGATAAGTATGTTTCATTTTGATCACTTAGATAAGTATGTTTAATTTTGATCACTGGGATAAGTATCTTTCATTTTGATCACTTGGATGAGCATGTTTCATTTTGATCACTTGGATAAACATGTTTCATTTTAATCACTTGGATAAGTATCTTTCATTTTAATCACTTGGATAAGTATCTTTCATTTTAATCACTTGGATAAGTATCTTTCATTTTAATCACTGGGATGAGTAACTTTCATTTTGATCACTTGCATAAGTATCTTTCCTTTTAATCACTGGGATGAGTAACTTTCATTTTAATCAGTGGGATGAGTAACTTTCATTTTAATCACTTGGATAAGTATCTTTCATTTTAATCACTGGGATGAGTAATTTTCATTTTGATTACTTGGATAACTATATTTCATTTTGATCACTTGGATAACTATATTTCATTTTGATCACTAGGATAAGTATGTTTAATTTTGATCACTTGGATAAGTATCTTTCATTTTAATCACTTGGATGAGTAACTTTCATTTTGATCACTGGGATGAGTAATTTTCATTTTGATTACTTGGATAACTATATTTCATTTTGATCACTTGGATAACTATATTTCATTTTGATCACTAGGATAAGTATGTTAAATTTTGATCACTTGGATAAGTATCTTTCATTTTAATCACTTGGATAAGTATCTTTCATTTTAATCACTGGGATGAGTAATTTTCATTTTGATTACTTGGATAACTATATTTCATTTTGATCACTTGGATAACTATATTTCATTTTGATCACTAGGATAAGTATGTTAAATTTTGATCACTTGGATAAGTATCTTTCATTTTAATCACTTGGATAAGTATCTTTCATTTTAATCACTTGGATAAGTATCTTTCATTTTAATCACTTGGATAAGTATCTTTCATTTTAATCACTTGGATAAGTATCTTTCATTTTAATCACTTGGATATATATCTTTCATTTTAATCACTTGGATGAGTAACTTTCATTTTGATCACTTGGATGACTATCTTTCATTTTGATCATGTGGATAAGTATGTTTCATTTTGATCACTTCGATGAGTATGTTTCATTTTGATCACTTGAATAAGTATCTTTCATTTTGATCACTTGTATGAGCATGTTTCATTTTGATCACTTGGATAAGCATGTTTCATTTTGATCACTTGGATAAGCATGTTTTATTTTGATCACTTGGATGACTATATTTCCTTTTGATCACTTGGATAAGTATCTTTCATTTTAATCACTGGGATGAGTAACTTTCATTTTGATCACTTAGATAACTATCACACTCGAAGTTAAAATCGACATATTTTTCATTTTAAAAAAATGTTGCAAACCTTTTTAGTTTTTTAACATCCAAATGCTGCTTAAACCTTTTTTATCACTTTTTTTCACCGCTTCTTCTTTAATAGTATTGCTAACTTTTACTTCCTGTCTGTTGGTTTGTTCCGGAACTCTTCCTACAGTTTTGTAGATAGACTTTCTTTACCATATATATTCCAAAACTACATCAGTAATAATACTGGGATCAGTATATTTCATTTTGATTACTTTGATAAGTATCTTTCATTTTGATCACTTGGATAAGTATCTTTCATTTTAATCACTTGGATAAGTATCTTTAATTTTAATCACAGGGATGAGTAACTTTCATTTTGATCACTGGGATAACTATCTTTCATTTTGATCACGTGGATAAGTATGTTTCATTTTGATCACTTAGATAAGTATGTTTAATTTTGATCACTGGGATAAGTATCTTTCATTTTGATCACTTGGATGAGCATGTTTCATTTTGATCACTTGGATAAGCATGTTTCATTTTGATCACTTGGATAAGTATCTTTTATTTTGATCACTGGGATATTTATTTTTCATTTTGATCACTGAGATAAGTATGTTAAATTTTGATCACTTAGATAAGTATCTTTCATTTTAATCACTGTGATGAGTAACTTTCATTTTGAATCACTTGGATAACTATCTTTCATTTTGATCACTTGGATAACTATATTTCATTTTGATCACTGGGATAACTATATTTCATTTTGATCACTAGGATAAGTATGTTTCATTTTAATCACTTGGATAAGTATCTTTAATTTTAATCACTTGGATAAGTATCTTTAATTTTAATCACTTGGATAAGTATCTTTAATTTTAATCACTTGGATAAGTAACTTTCATTTTGATCACTTGGATAAGTATGTTTCATTTTGATCACTTGGATAAGTATGTTTCATTTTGATCACTTGGAGAAGTATCTTTAATTTTAATCACTTGGATAACTATATTTACTTTTGATCACTTGGATAAGTATCTTTCATTTTGATCACTTGGATAAGTATCTTTAATTTTAATCACTGGGATGAGTAACTTTTATTTTGATTACTTTGATAAGTATCTTTCATTTTGATCACTTGGGAAAGTATCTTTCATTTTGATCACTTGGATAAGTATCTTTCATTTTAATCACTTGGATAAGTATCTTTCATTTTGATCACGTGGATAAGTATGTTTCATTTTGATCACGTGTCTAAGTGTGTTTCATTTTGATCACTTGGATAAGTATCTTTCATTTTAATCACTTGGATAAGTATCTTTCATTTTAATCACTGGGATGAGTAACTTTCATTTTGATCACTTGGATAACTATCTTTCATTTTGATCACTTGGATAAGTATCTTTCATTTTGGTCACTTGGATAAGTATGTTTAATTTTTGTCACTTGGATAAGTATGTTAAATTTTTGTCACTTGGATAAGTATGTTTAATTTTTGTCACTTGGATAGTATGTTTAATTTTGATCACTTGAATAAGTATCTTTCATTTTAATCACTTGGATAAGTATCTTTCATTTTGATCACTTGGATAAGTATCTTTCATTTTGGTCACTTGGATAAGTATATTTCATTTTGATCACTGGGATGAGTAACTTTACTTTTGATCACTTGGATAACTATCTTTCATTTTGATCACTTGGATAAGTATCTTTCATTTTGGTCACTTGGATAAGTATGTTTAATTTTGATCACTTGGATAAGTATGTTAAATTTTTGTCACTTGGATAAGTATGTTTAATATTTCTCACTTGGATAAGTATATTTCATTTTGGTCACTTGGATAAGTATATTTCATTTTAATCACTGGGATGAGTAACTTTCATTTTGATCACTTGGATAACTATCTTTCATTTTGATCACTTGGATAAGTATCTTTCATTTTGGTCACTTGGATAAGTATGTTTAATTTTTGTCACTTGGATAAGTATGTTAAATTTTTGTCACTTGGATAAGTATGTTTAATTTTTGTCACTTGGATAAGTATGTTTAATTTTGATCACTTGAATAAGTATCTTTCATTTTAATCACTTGGATAAGTATCTTTCATTTTGATCACTTGGATAAGTATCTTTCATTTTGGTCACTTGGATAAGTATTTTTAATTTTTGTCACTTGGATAAGTATGTTTAATTTTGATCACTTGAATAAGTATCTTTCATTTTAATCACTTGAATAAGTATCTTTCATTTTGATCACTTGGATAAGTATCTTTCATTTTGGTCACTTGGATAAGTATTTTTAATTTTTGTCACTTGGATAAGTATGTTAAATTTATAAGTGTATATAAGTATGTTTAATTTTCGTCATTTGGATAAGTATCTTTCATTTTAATCACTTTGATTAGTATCTTTCATTTTTATCACTTGGATAAGTATCTTTCATTTTCATCACTTGGATAAGTATCTTTCATTTTAATCACTGGGATGAGTAACTTTCATTTTGATCACTTGGATAAGTATCTTTCATTTTAATCACTTGGATAAGTATCTTTCATTTTAATCACTTGGATAAGTATCTTTCATTTTAATCACTTGGATAAGTATCTTTCATTTTAATCACTGGGATGAGTAACTTTCATTTTGATCACTTGGGTAACTATCACACTGGAAATTAAAATCGACATATTTTTCATTAAAAAAAAAATGTTGCAAACCTTTTTGATTTTTAACATCCAAATGCTGCTTAAACCTTTTTTATCACTTTTTTTCACCCGTTCCTCTTTAATAGTATTGCAAACTTTTACTTCCTGTCTGTTGGTTTGTTTCCGGAACTCTTCCTACAGTTTTGTAGATAGACTTTCTTAACCATATATATTCCGAAACTACATCAGTAATAATACTGGGATCAGAATATTTACTTTTGATCACTTGGAAAAGTATCTTTCATTTTGATCACTTGGATAAGTATCTTTAATTTTGATCACTTGGATAAGTATCTTTCATTTTGGTCACTTGGATAAGTATGTTTAATTTTTGTCACTTGGATAAGTATGTTAAATTTTTGTCACTTGGATAAGTATGTTTAATTTTTGTCACTTGGATAGTATGTTTAATTTTGATCACTTGAATAAGTATCTTTCATTTTAATCACTTGGATAAGTATCTTTCATTTTGATCACTTGGATAAGTATCTTTCATTTTGGTCACTTGGATAAGTATATTTCATTTTGATCACTGGGATGAGTAACTTTACTTTTGATCACTTGGATAACTATCTTTCATTTTGATCACTTGGATAAGTATCTTTCATTTTGGTCACTTGGATAAGTATGTTTAATTTTGATCACTTGGATAAGTATGTTAAATTTTTGTCACTTGGATAAGTATGTTTAATATTTCTCACTTGGATAAGTATATTTCATTTTGGTCACTTGGATAAGTATATTTCATTTTAATCACTGGGATGAGTAACTTTCATTTTGATCACTTGGATAACTATCTTTCATTTTGATCACTTGGATAAGTATCTTTCATTTTGGTCACTTGGATAAGTATGTTTAATTTTTGTCACTTGGATAAGTATGTTAAATTTTTGTCACTTGGATAAGTATGTTTAATTTTTGTCACTTGGATAAGTATGTTTAATTTTGATCACTTGAATAAGTATCTTTCATTTTAATCACTTGGATAAGTATCTTTCATTTTGATCACTTGGATAAGTATCTTTCATTTTGGTCACTTGGATAAGTATTTTTAATTTTTGTCACTTGGATAAGTATGTTTAATTTTGATCACTTGAATAAGTATCTTTCATTTTAATCACTTGAATAAGTATCTTTCATTTTGATCACTTGGATAAGTATCTTTCATTTTGGTCACTTGGATAAGTATTTTTAATTTTTGTCACTTGGATAAGTATGTTAAATTTATAAGTGTATATAAGTATGTTTAATTTTCGTCATTTGGATAAGTATCTTTCATTTTAATCACTTTGATTAGTATCTTTCATTTTTATCACTTGGATAAGTATCTTTCATTTTCATCACTTGGATAAGTATCTTTCATTTTAATCACTGGGATGAGTAACTTTCATTTTGATCACTTGGATAAGTATCTTTCATTTTAATCACTTGGATAAGTATCTTTCATTTTAATCACTTGGATAAGTATCTTTCATTTTAATCACTTGGATAAGTATCTTTCATTTTAATCACTGGGATGAGTAACTTTCATTTTGATCACTTGGGTAACTATCACACTGGAAATTAAAATCGACATATTTTTCATTAAAAAAAAAATGTTGCAAACCTTTTTGATTTTTAACATCCAAATGCTGCTTAAACCTTTTTTATCACTTTTTTTCACCCGTTCCTCTTTAATAGTATTGCAAACTTTTACTTCCTGTCTGTTGGTTTGTTTCCGGAACTCTTCCTACAGTTTTGTAGATAGACTTTCTTAACCATATATATTCCGAAACTACATCAGTAATAATACTGGGATCAGAATATTTACTTTTGATCACTTGGAAAAGTATCTTTCATTTTGATCACTTGGATAAGTATCTTTAATTTTGATCACTTGGATAAGTATCTTTCATTTTGGTCACTTGGATAAGTATGTTTAATTATTGTCACTAGGATAAGTATGTTTAATTTTGGTCACTTGGATAAGTATGTTTCATTTTGGTCCCTTGGATAAGTATGTTTCATTTTGATCACTTGGATAAGTATCTTTCATTTTGATTACTTGGACAACTATATTTCATTTCGATCACTTGGATAAGTATGTTTAATTTTGGTCACTTGGATAAGTATCTTTAATTTTGATCACTGGGATAAGTATGTTTAATTTTGATCACTTGGATAAGTATCTTTAATTTTGATCACTGGGATGAGTAACTTTCATTTTGATCACTTAGATAAGTATCTTTCATTTTAATCACTGGGATGAGTAACTTTCATTTTGATCACTTGGATAAGTATCTTTAATTTTAATCACTGGGATGAATAACTTTCATTTTAATCAATTGGATAAGTATCTTTAATTTTAATCACTGGGATAAGTAACTTTCATTTTAATCAATTGGATAAGTATCTTTAATTTTAATCACTGGGATGAGTAACTTTCATTTTAATCAATTGGATAAGTATCTTTAATTTTAATCACTGGGATGAGTAACTTTCATTTTGATCACTTGGATAACTATATTTACTTTTGATCACTTGGATAACTATATTTCATTTTGATCACTTGGATAACTATATTTACTTTTGATCACTTGGATAAGTATCTTTCATTTTGATCACTTGGATAAGTATCTTTAATTTTAATCACTGGGATGACTAACTTTCATTTTGATCACTTTGATAAGTATCTTTTATTTTAATCACTGGGATGAGTATCTTTCATTTTGATCACTTTGATAAGTATCTTTTATTCTAATCACTGGGATAAGTAATTTTCATTTTGATCACTTGAATAACTATATTTCATTTTGATCACTTGGATAAGTATGTTTCATTTTGATCACTAGGATAAGTATGTTTCATTTTGATCACTTGGATAAGTATGTTTTATTTTGATCACTTGGATAAGTATCTTTCATTTTAATCACTTGGATGAGTAACTTTCATTTTGATCACTGGGATAAGTATCTTTCATTTTAATCATTGGGATGAGTAACTTTCATTTTGATCACTTGGATAAGTATCTTTCATGTTAATCACTTGGATAAGTATCTTTCATTTTAATCACTTGGATAAGTATCTTTCATTTTAATTACTTGGATAAGTATCTTTCATTTTAATCACTTGGATAAGTATGTTTCATTTTGATCACTTGGATAAGTATGTTTAATTTTGGTCACTTGGATAAGTATGTTTCATTTTGATCACTTGGATAAGTATGTTTAATTTTGATCACTTGGATAAGTATGTTTAATTTTGTTCACTTGGATAAGTATGTTTCATTTTGATCACTTGGATAACTATATTTCATTTTGATCATTTGGATAAGTATGTTTCATTTTGATCACTTGGATAACTATATTTCATTTTAATCACTTGGATAAGTATGTTTCATTTTGATCACTTGGATAAGTATGTTTAATTTTGATCACTTGGATAAGTATGTTTAATTTTGTTCACTTGGATAAGTATGTTTCATTTTGATCACTTGGATAAGTATGTTTCATTTTGATCACTTGGATAAGTATCTTTCATTTTGATCACTTGGATAAGTATCTTTCATTTTGATCACTTGGATAAGTATGTTTCATTTTGATCACTGGGATAAATATGTGTCATTTTTATCACTGGGATAAGTATGTTACATTCTGATCACTTGGATAAATATGTTTCATTTTGATAACTTGGATGACTATATTTTATTTTTATCACTGGGATAAGTATGTTTAATTTTGGTCACTAGGATAAGTATGTTTCATTTTGATCACTTGAATAAGTATGTTTCATTTTGGTCACTTGGATAAGTATGTTTCATTTTGATCACTTGGATAAGTATGTTTCATTTTGATCACTTGGATAACTATATTTCATTTTGATCATTTGGATAAGTATCTTTCATTTTAATAACTTGGATAAGTATCTTTCATTTTAATCACTTGGATTAGTATGTTTCATTTTGATCACTTGGATGACTATATTTTATTTTGATCACTGGGATAAGTATGTTTAATTTTGGTCACTTGGATAAGTATGTTTCATTTTGATCACGTGGATAACTATATTTCATTTTGATCACTTCGTAAACTATATTTCATTTTAATCACTAGGATTATTATCTTTTATTTTGATCACTTGGATAAGTATCTTTTATTTGGATCACTTGGATAAGTATCTTTTATTTGGATCACTTGGATAAGTATGTTTAATTTTGATCACTTTGATAAGTATGTTTAATTGTGATCACTTGGATAAGTATGGTCAATTTTGATCACTTGGATAACTATATTTAATTTTTGGTCACTTGGATAACTATATTTCATTTTGATCACTTGGATAAGTATGTTTAATTTTGGTCACTTGGATAAGTATGTTTAATTTTTGTAACTTGGATAAGTATGTTTAATTTTTGTCACTTGGATAAGTATGTTTAATTTTTGTCACTTTGATAAGTATGTTCAATTTTGGTCACTTAGATAAGTATGTTTAATTTTTGTCACTTGGATAAGTATGTTTCATTTTGATCACTTGAATGAGTATCTTTCATTTTGATCACTTTGATAAGTATGTTTAATTTTGATCACTTGAATAAGTATGTTTCATTTGGATCACTTGGATACGTATGTTTAATTTTGGTCACTTGGATAAGTATGTTTAATTTTGGTAACTTGGATAAGTATGTTTAATTTTGGTCACTTGGATAAGTATGTTTCATTTTTGTCACTTGGATAAGTATGTTTCATTTTTGTCACTTGGATAAGTATGTTTAATTTTTGTCACTTGGATAAGTATGTTTCATTTTGGTCACTTGGATAAGTATGTTTCATTTTGGTCACTTTGATAAGTATGTTTAATTTTGGTCACTTGGATAAGTATGTTTCATTTTTATCACTGGGATAAGTATGTTTAATTTTGATCACTTGGATAAGTATGTTTAATTTTGATCACTGGGATAAGTATGTTTCATTTTGATCACTTAGATCAGTATGTTTTATTTTGGTCACTTGGATAAGTATTTTTCATTTTGATCACTGGGATAAGTATGTTTCATTTTGATCACTGAGATAGGTATGTTTCATTTTGATCACTTGGATAAGTATGTTTCATTTTGATCACTTGGATAAGTATGTTTTATTTTGATCACTTTGATAAGTCTGTTTCATTTTGATCACTTGGATAAGTATGTTTCATTTGGATCACTTGGATAAGTATGTTTAATTTAGATCACTTGCATAACTATATTTCATTTTGGTCACTTGGATAAGTATGTGTAATTATGGTCACTTTGATAAGTATGTTTCATTTTGGTCACTTTGATAAGTATGTTTCATTTTGCTCACTGGGATATGTATGTTTAATTTTGATCACTATGATGAGTATGTTTCATTTTGATCACTTTAATAAGTATGTTTAATTTTGATCACTTGGATAACCATATTTCATTTTGATCACTTGGATAAGTATGTTTTATTTTGGTCACTTTGTTAAGTATGTTTCATTTTGATCACTGGGATAAGTATGTTTAATTTTGATCACTGGGATAAGTATGTTTCATTTTGATCACTGGGATAAGTATGTTTCATTTTGGTCACTTGTGTAAGTAATTTTCTATTTTGATCACTTTGATAAGTATGTTTAATTTTCATCACTTGGATAACCATATTTCATTTTGATCACTTGGATAAGTATGTTTAATTTTGGTCACTTGGATAACCATATTTAATTTTGATCACTTGGATAAGTATGTTTAATTTTGGTCACTTGGATAAGTATGTTTAATTTTGGTCACTTGGATAAGTATGTTTAATTTTGGTCACTTGGATAAGTATGTTTAATTTTGGTCACTTGGATAAGTATGTTTAATTTTGATCACTTGGATAAGTATGGTCAATTTTGATCACTTGGATAAGTATGGTCAATTTTGATCACTTGGATAAGTATGTTTCATTTTGATCACTTGGATAAGTATGTTTCATTTTGATCACTTGGATGAGTATGTTTCATTTTGATCACTTGGATGAGTATGTTTTATTTTGATCACTTGGATGAGTATGTTTCATTTTGATCACTTGGATAAGCATGTTTCATTTTGATCACTTGGATAAGTATGTTTCATTTTGATCACTTGGATAAGTATGTTTCATTTTGATCACTTGGATAAGTATGTTTCATTTGGATCACTTGGATAAGTATGTTTAATTTGGATCACTTGCATAACTATATTTCATTTTGGTCACTTGGATAAGTATGTGTAATTATGGTCACTTTGATAAGTATGTTTCATTTTGGTCACTTTGATAAGTATGTTTCATTTTGCTCACTGGGATATGTATGTTTAATTTTGATCACTATGATGAGTATGTTTCATTTTGGTCACTTGTATAAGTATGTTTCATTTTGATCACTTTAATAAGTATGTTTAATTTTGATCACTTGGATAACCATATTTCATTTTGATCACTTGGATAAGTATGTTTTATTTTGGTCACTTTGTTAAGTATGTTTCATTTTGATCACTGGGATAAGTATGTTTAATTTTGATCACTGGGATAAGTATGTTTCATTTTGATCACTGGGATAAGTATGTTTCATTTTGGTCACTTGTGTAAGTAATTTTCTATTTTGATCACTTTGATAAGTATGTTTAATTTTCATCACTTGGATAACCATATTTCATTTTGATCACTTGGATAAGTATGTTTAATTTTGGTCACTTGGATAACCATATTTAATTTTGATCACTTGGATAAGTATGTTTAATTTTGGTCACTTGGATAAGTATGTTTAATTTTGGTCACTTGGATAAGTATGTTTAATTTTGGTCACTTGGATAAGTATGTTTAATTTTGGTCACTTGGATAAGTATGTTTAATTTTGGTCACTTGGATAAGTATGTTTAATTTTGATCACTTGGATAAGTATGGTCAATTTTGATCACTTGGATAAGTATGGTCAATTTTGATCACTTGGATAAGTATGTTTCATTTTGATCACTTGGATAAGTATGTTTCATTTTGATCACTTGGATGAGTATGTTTAATTTTGATCACTTGGATGAGTATGTTTCATTTTGATCACTTGGATGAGTATGTTTCATTTTGATCACTTGGATAAGCATGTTTCATTTTGATCACTTGGATAAGTATGTTTCATTTTGATCACTTGGATAAGTATGTTTCATTTTGATCACTTGGATAAGTATGTTTCATTTTAATCACGTGGATAACTATATTTCATTTTAATCACTTGGATTACCATTTTTTATTTTGATCACTTGGATAAGTATCTTTTATTCTGATCACTTGGATAAGTATGTTTAATTTTGATCACTTGTATAAGTATGTTTAATTTTAATCACTTGGATAACTATATTTCATTTTGATCACTTGGATAACTATATTTCATTTTGATCACTTGGATAAGTATGTTTCATTTTGATCACTTTGATAAGTATGTTTCATTTTGATCACTTGGATGAGTATGTTTCATTTTGATCACTTGGATAAGTATATTTCATTTTAATCACTTGGATTATTATCTTTTATTTTGATCACTTGGATAACTATATTTCAGTTTAATCACTTGGATAACTATATTTAATTTTGATCACTTGGATAACTATATTTCATTTTTATCACTTGGATAAGTATGTTTCATTTTAATCACTTGGATAAGTAACTTTCATTTTAATCACTTGGATAAGTATCTTTCATTTTGATCACTTGGATAACTATATGTCATTTTGATCACTTGGATAACTATATGTCATTTTGATCACTTGGATAACTATATGTCATTTAGATCACTTGGATAACTATATTTCATTTTTATCACATGGATAACTATATTTCATTTTTATCACTTGGATTATTATCTTTTATTTTGATCACTTGGATAAGTATGTTTTATTTTGATCACTTGGATAAGTATCTTTTATTTTGATCACTTGGATAAGTATGTTTTATTTTTATCACTTGGATAAGTATGTTTTATTTTGATCACTTGGATAAGTATGTTTAATTTTGATCACTGGGATAAGTATGTTTTATTTTGATCACTTGGATAAGTATGTTTCATTTTGATCACTTGGATAAGTATGTTTTATTTTGATCACTTGGATAAGTATGTTTAATTTTGATCACTGGGATAAGTATGTTTAATTTTGATCACTTGGATAAGTATGTTTAATTTTGATCACTTGGATAAGTATGTTTTATTTTGAGCACTTGGATAAGTATGTTTAATTTTGATCACTTGGATAAGTATGTTTAATTTTGGTCACTTAGATAAGTATGTTTCATTTTGATCACTTGGATAAGTATGTTTCATTTTGATCACGTGGATAACTCTATTTATATTTTGATCACTTGGATTATTATCTTGTATTTTGATCACTTGGATAAGTATGTTTCATTTTGATCACTTGGATAAGTATGTTTCATTTTAATCACGTGGATAACTATATTTCATTTTAATCACTTGGATTACCATTTTTTATTTTGATCACTTGGATAAGTATCTTTTATTCTGATCACTTGGATAAGTATGTTTAATTTTGATCACTTGTATAAGTATGTTTAATTTTAATCACTTGGATAACTATATTTCATTTTGATCACTTGGATAACTATATTTCATTTTGATCACTTGGATAAGTATGTTTCATTTTGATCACTTTGATAAGTATGTTTCATTTTGATCACTTGGATGAGTATGTTTCATTTTGATCACTTGGATAAGTATATTTCATTTTAATCACTTGGATTATTATCTTTTATTTTGATCACTTGGATTATTATCTTTTATTTTGATCACTAGGATAAGTATCTTTTATTTTGATCACTTGGATAAGTATGTTAAACTTTTATTACTTGGATAAGTCTGTTTGATTTTGGTCACTTGGATAAGTATCTTTCATTTTAATCACTTGGATAACTATGTTTCATTTTGATCACTTGGATAACTATATTTCATTTTGATCACTTAGATGACTATATTTTATTTTGATAACTTGGATAAGTATATTTCATTTTGATCACTTGGATAAGTATATTTCATTTTGATCACTTGGATAACTATATTTCAGTTTAATCACTTGGATAACTATATTTAATTTTGATCACTTGGATAACTATATTTCATTTTTATCACTTGGATAAGTATGTTTCATTTTAATCACTTGGATAAGTAACTTTCATTTTAATCACTTGGATAAGTATCTTTCATTTTGATCACTTGGATAACTATATGTCATTTTGATCACTTGGATAACTATATGTCATTTTGATCACTTGGATAACTATATGTCATTTAGATCACTTGGATAACTATATTTCATTTTTATCACATGGATAACTATATTTCATTTTTATCACTTGGATTATTATCTTTTATTTTGATCACTTGGATAAGTATGTTTAATTTTGATCAATTGGATAACTATATTTGATTTTGATCACTTAGATAAGTATGTTTAATTTTGGTCACTTGGGTAGGTATGTTTAATTTTGGTCACTTGGATAAATATGTTTAATTTAGATCACTGGCATAAGTATGTTTCATTTTGATCACTTGGCTAAGTATGTTTAATTTGGAACACTGGGATAAGTAGGTTTCATTTTGATCACTTGGATAAGTATGTTTAATTTTGGTCACTTGGATAAGTATTTTTCATTTTGATTACTGGGATAAGTATATTTAATTTTGATCACTGAGATTAGTATGTTTCATTTTGATCACTTGGATAAGTATGTTTAATTTTGGTCACTTGGATAAGTATGTTTCATTTCGATCACTGAGATAAGTATATTAAATTTTGATCACGTGGATAACTCTATTTATATTTTGATCACTTGGATTATTATCTTGTATTTTGATCACTTGGATAAGTATGTTTCATTTTGATCACTTGGATAAGTATGTTTCATTTTAATCACGTGGATAACTATATTTCATTTTAATCACTTGGATTACCATTTTTTATTTTGATCACTTGGATAAGTATCTTTTATTCTGATCACTTGGATAAGTATGTTTAATTTTGATCACTTGTATAAGTATGTTTAATTTTAATCACTTGGATAACTATATTTCATTTTGATCACTTGGATAACTATATTTCATTTTGATCACTTGGATAAGTATGTTTAATGATGGTCAATTTGATAAGTATGTTTAATTTTGGTCACTTTGTTAAGTATGTTTCATTTTGATCACTGGGATAAGTATGTTTAATTTTGATCACTGGGATAAGTATGTTTCATTTTGGTCACTTGTGTAAGTATTTTTCATTTTGATCACTTTGATAAGTATGTTTAATTTTGATCACTTGGATAACCATATTTAATTTTGATCACTTGGATAAGTATGCTTAATTTTGGTCACTTGGATAAGTATGTTTAATTTTGGTCATATGGATAAGTATGGTCAATTTTGATCACTTGGATAAGTATGGTCAATTTTGATCACTTGGATAAGTATGTTTCATTTTGATCACTTGGATAAGTATGTTTCATTTTGATCACTTTGATAAGTATGTTTCATTTTGATCACTTGGATGAGTATGTTTCATTTTGATCACTTGTATAAGTATGTTTCATTTTGATCACTTGGATAAGCATGTTTCATTTTGATCACTTGGATAAGTATGTTTAATTTTGATCACTTGGATAAGTATGTTTCATTTTGATCACTTGGATAAGTATGTTTCATTTTGATCACTTTGATAAGTATGTTTCATTTTGATCACTTGGATAACCATATTTCATTTTGATCACTTGGATAAGTAATTTTAATTTTGGTCACTTGGATAAGTATGTTTAATTTGTATCACTTGGATAAGTATGTTTAATTTTGATCACTTGGATAAGTATGTTTCATTTTGATCACTTGGATAAGTATATTTCATTTTGTGCACTTGGATAAGTATGTTTCATTTTGATCATAGGGATATGTATGTTACATTCTGATCACTTGGATAAATATGTTTCATTTTGATCACTTTGATGACTATATTTCATTTTAATTACTGGGATAAGTATAGTTCATTTTGATCACTGGGATAAGTATGTTTCATTTTGATTACTTGAATAAGTATGTTTCATTTTGATCACTTGAATAAGTATTGTTCATTTGGATCACTTGGATAAGTATCTTTTATTTTGATCACTTGGATAAGTATGTTTAATTTTGGTCACTTAGATAAGTATGTTTCATTTTGATCACTTGGATAAGTATGTTTCATTTTGATCACTTGGATAACTATATTTCATTTTGATCACTTGGATAAGTATATTTCATTTTAATCACTTGGATTATTATCTTTTATTTTGATCACTTGGATTATTATCTTTTATTTTGATCACTAGGATAAGTATCTTTTATTTTGATCACTTGGATAAGTATGTTTAATTTTTATTACTTGGATAAGTCTGTTTGATTTTGGTCACTTGGATAAGTATCTTTCATTTTAATCACTTGGATTACTATGTTTCATTTTGATCACTTGGATAACTATATTTCATTTTGATCACTTGGATAACTATATTTTATTTTGATAACTTGGATAAGTATATTTCATTTTGATCACTTGGATAAGTATATTTCAGTTTAATCACTTGGATAACTATATTTCATTTTGATCACTTGGATAACTATATTTCATTTTTATCACTTGGATAAGTATGTTTCATTTTAATCACTTGGATAAGTAACTTTCATTTTAATCACTTGGATAAGTATCTTTCATTTTGATCACTTGGATAACTATATGTCATTTTGATCACTTGGATAACTATATGTCATTTTTATCACTTGGATAATTATATGTCATTTTGATCACTTGGATAACTATATTTCATTTTTATCACATGGATAACTATATTTCATTTTTATCACTTAGATAACTATATTTTATTTTGATCACTTGGATAAGTATGTTTCATTTTGATCACTTGGATAAGTATCTTATTTATCACTTGGATAAGTATCTTTCATTTTAATCACTTGGATAAGTATGTTTCATTTTGATCACTTGGATAAGTATCTTTCATTTTGATCACTTGGATAAGTATGTTTCAGTTTGATCACTGGGATGTATCTTTTATTTTGATCACTTGGATAAGTATCTTTCATTTTGATCACTTGGATTACTATGTTACATTTTGATCACTATGTTTCATTTTGATCACTTGGATTACTATGTTTCATTTTGATCACTTGGATTACTATGTTTCATTTTGATCACTTAGATAAGTATCCTTCATTTTGATCACTTGGATAACTATATTTCATTTTGATCACTTAGATAACTATATTTCATTTTGATCACTTGAATAAGTATTTTTCATTTTGATCACTTGAATAAGTATCTTTCATTTTGATCACTTGGATAACTATGTTTCATTTTGATCACTTGGATAACTATATTTCATTTTGATTACTTGGATTACTATATTTAATTTTGATCACTTGGATTACTATGTTTCATTTTGATTACTTGGATAACTATATTTCATTTTGATCACTTAGATAACTATATTTCATTTTGATCACTTGGATAAGTATGTTTCTTTTTGGTCACTTAGATTAGTTTATTTCATTTTAAAACTTGGTTTAGTATATTTCATTTTGCTCAATAGTATTGTGAGATTTTTTTTACTGATGCTGGACATCCAGAAAAATGAAATTCAACTGTAGAAATAGAAAAAATAAAAATAGAAATGGTGATATTGAGTATAAGTACAATCATTTATTTGGAAATATTGGGTTTTCCTTTCGGGAGTAAAGACTATAAATTTTCAAAATATTTTTTTAATAAATATGATTTCAATTACACCGTTTTTTATCTGATTAACACTGAGTACTTCCTTGGGCCAATACCTCAAAAATTGATAATATTTTAAATTAAAAACATAAGAATAAAAAAGGTCTTCAATGGGCTCGGTGCAAAAGGACATTTGGTTCCTCATTTAATCCCATGAAACATTTGTTAGTAGTTGCTAAGAAAAAGCTATATTTGGTAGCAGTTTGAAAAAGCTGTTGCACTTATTGTTATCCTTGATAATTAGGGATGAACAAAAATTAGTCTGCTCGGTAAACTATTGAATTTTACAAGTGTTATGAAGGCACACCCTTTCTTTCGAAATACGGAAGCACAAATGTGTAATAATCCACACTTAAAAAGAAACGGTTTCTGAATTTCATTTTTTTTTTCAATATTAATATTTTTTTAATCTACAGTTTGAAATCCATGGCGCTTCTAATATTTTCTAAATAAATTAAAAAAACACTTGATTTAAAGATTTGCAATCAGTATAAAATTTTACTCTGAGTATGAGATTCCATAGTCCAATTTGGGTGAACGTTTACAAAAAAGACACCAAATTTTAAAGATAATGTGTTTTCGGTTCGTGGGTAGATCAGCATCTACCCACGAACCGAAAACACGGACATCTTTCTTTTTAAGCTATTTTTGAAGTATAGAAGTGCACTGCTCGGCCCACCTTCCGAAAATAATACATTCTGAGTTGTCACTCTGTTGAACATCTGTTAGAATAAAAAAAATTATTTTTTAAATTTTTTATTTACTACCGCATCCATAATAAATTATGCAAATATTTAACTGAAAAAAATTTGCTCGACAAACAATATTTTATTTATATTAGTCTTTTTAAATTTTCAAAAGTAAAGGATCCATTGGATTAGAAGTTGATGTTTTCTTTTCAGTAAACAAAATAAAATATTAAGCTACAAAGAATTATCTTTCAAAGTTATGAATTTAAACATGTACTCGGTGCTTTCAAAAAATTTGGCAGAATTGATAACACCCCACAAAAAGTGGTTGCCTCCAATATCTCGAGCAAGCAATTTTTAAAGAGAAAGATTATCTTTTAACGCTTCCACTACCGAAAATTTTATCAAAATACGATAATTTTGGGTGAATTTTTTAAAAATTGCATTTTTACGCCATTAGGGCAGGTGCTTGTTTTTTTCTATCCCTATTTATAATGATCAATAAATAAATTCAATTCAAAATGATATTTGCATAAACTTTAATTAATCATCACAATATATGCTTTATTTTCTCTTATTTTTTTGGCTTATTTTAAAGTAAAGACATTTTTATATATTTTAATCATTTAATAAAAAATTTTCTGCATCATCATAAATTTTCAGTAAAAAAAATTTTTTAGTCAAGAACAAAAATTGTTATCCGTTATCGCTAAAATGTTAACATCCTTTAAAATACTGGATGATATTTTCAAATGAACGAATTATGTGTCTTTATGAAAGGTATGACCTCAAATCTTAATAGTGCAATCAATATACTTTGAAAAGCAAAAGGAATACACCCAATAAGTCTGCCTCTTCTTAGCGTTTTACATTTTACCATTTTCAAAAATTTTGATAATTTCAGCATTTGGCTTCTAAATGTAGGAGATATGTTTTTTTGGTGCTTTTGCTGTTTCACAATGACATGTTAGGCCTCTCTTAAAATAAAAATAGCTAAAATAATGTATAAACTTTGTTATGTAGTTACATGGTAGCTGAAAATAAGACTGTACACCAAAAAATACGCAAACTCATCCAGTATATATTAAATTAAAAATAAAAAAACAATTTTATGTATATGTCACCATTTTTCTTATATTTTGACTTTTTCTGAAAGTTATCTCCCTTGCCTCGTTTGTAAGCTGAAATGTCTACCGATATGTAAGACCGTTTTTTTTTCTTTCTCTTATAATTTAATAAATACTGGATGAATTTGTGTAATTTTTTCTGTACAATCTTATTTTCAACTAACATGTAAGTACATAAAGTTTATACATTTCTTTAAATGCTTTAATGTCATTGTGAAACAGCGAAAGCACTTTTTTAAAAAAAAGTATCTCCTTTCATTAACAAAATTTTTTGGATTGTATTACTCTAGTAATCAAATGCATAAAGATAAGGATATAAATGTAGAAAGAAAGCAAAGAGAAGCTGCCTTACCTAGATCGGGCTTCTTTGGTTGTAATTGCAGGAAGAGCACTAGCGGAAGAGAAAGTACACGAGCCACGTGAGAATGTCTCCAGGCTGCCACCATTAAGTCGGTGAGTATTGAACAAGGGTTCTGATCTGTAAAGAGTCTGTTGAGTTTTGCATAAAAAGTTCTGATTAAAAGGTGGCAGAGAAGTGGGTGATGCAATTGGATATAGGCGAGATAAGGTAGACGTAGGAAGTGACTTTATGGAAAGTGTGCTGCCCTCACGATTGATTAAGTGAAGATCTGAATAATCAGAGTCATAATGATAATTGAACAAGTCAGATGAAGATGGTAGTTCAACATGGCTACTATTTTTTCTTACTAATTTGCTCTCCTTGGTGGCGTTTTGGAATCGGTGCAGGCTATTATCAGAGTTGGATCGCCAGAGAAATCTGGGCCTGTTAGAATCAACATCCATTTTAGTCAACATCTCTCTGCTGGCCTTTTTACCACCAACTATCTTCTTTGGGGATTGTTCTATGGTTTTTGATGCCAAAACTGAACATATGGCTTGCTTACTAAATTGATTCGTTGAATTGTTTAAACAAAACTTTGTTGCATCTTGTAAATTAGATTCAGATTCTGCTTTGAGAGAAAGCGGCTCATGGCTCACATTAGATAAAAGGACATTCTTCTTATCTCTTCTTGATAATAGTTTATTGGTGTTGGTCTTTTTCAGCCGAGCTATAGAACCTGAAAAAGTAGCCAAATCTCTTGAACCATTGACACTATTTAGATTAGGTAACAGGTCCTTCTGCTTCTTTTCTAAAGGTTTGTTCTGGAACGCTTTCTCCCTAGGTTGGGCGCCATCTATAAAATAGGGTGGCGAGACAGACATATCCGTGCGCAAACAGACTTCTCATTAATCACCTTTGGAGTGTCATACTTCTTTTACAAGTTGTAGGACAAAACCATAACAACTAGTAAATACTCCTTACAAGGGATATTCATAGGAATCTTGGTGAAGGCTTTAAGCAAGGATCCTACCAGGCTGAAAGAAGAAAGAAAAGACAAAACTCAAAAGCACGAAAATTTTAAAAACTAAATGGTATGATAGCAAGAGTTAGAAATGGATGGAGTAAGTTCATGGAACTTCTGCACTTGCTAACCAGCAAAGCATCACTGCTGTCGATCAAGAGAAGAATCTATTAGATATGTGTATGCAGTATGATATATGGAAGTGAAATCTGGCCATGCAACACATGTGTTGCATGGAGAGAAATGATATGAGAATGATATGATGGATGTGTAATGTGAGTCTTAAAGACAGGCTTAGATCTGATGATTTTAGAGGAAGATTAAATCTGGGTAGTATAGGGTGATGTGTGCAGAACAGGAGACTTTGTTGGTTTGGTCACATTGGAAAAATGGCTGAGAGTTCTTTGGTAAGTAGATATAGAAAAGTTGAATTAGCAGGGTCAGTTGGCAGGGGAGACTAATGAAAACATGGGAGGAAGTAATAAGGATGGATTTAAGGAAAAAAAGGCTAAATAAAGACCTGGACAGAGATAGGTTAGTTTAGAAGCTAATTTCTGAAAGCTGTCCAACACATGCCAACATGTAAAATGGACGTCAAACCAAATATGATCATGGTGAGAAAACTAAGCCTGAAGATTTCATTTTACTTGAAAATGAAGGCCTAACCAATTATTATGTTGAAAACAGTAAGAGTAAGGAGAAAAATCGCACATATTTAAGTAACAAATTTAATTAGCCAACATTTTAAATTTTCCAAGATTTTACTATTGAATATTAAAATTTAAATTAAACATTAATTTTACATAACTGAATTGATTTTTCTTTTAGATCAAAAGAAAAAAAATTCAAAATTAAATTGCTGAAAATATGAAGATCAAACTAAGAAATGTGTTAAGACCTCAAAAATTTTTAATCTGTGTATCAAAATTTATTTGGTATTATTACAGCCTTGCACCCTGTACTAATTCTCCTAAAATAAAAAGGGTAAAACAACATGAAAAGTAGTTGGTAAAAAGAAATTATATACAAAAGAATATTTTGAGCCTGCTCTCGGCCTGCCAAGCCAGCAAGACATTCGCTGAAACTTTCTGATACTTGCACATTGATTTCGAAAAGGGAGATTTTATTAATTAATTATTATTTGCCTCCATTTTTCTTCACAATTTTTATTAGTTAACTATTATTTAATATTTGCTGTTACATTCCTGAAATGTTATCGACGTTGGACATTTTCCCCTTTTATATATATTTTTTTTCATTTGTAATAGATTTGTTGCTGGGAAAATGGTTGGATCATTCTACCGCTCCCAAAAGTATCTCACTTTTGACGCAAATCTCTACTTGTATAAAAGTCAAATACGTACCAAGATGAGTACTGTTGTCACATCTGGGGAGGTGCACCCTTTCCTGCCTCAACAGAGTACAAAACTGACTTCGAAATCTAGTGGGGTGTCCTCTTCTCCACCCTACAACCTCTTTCTCGCAGAAGAGACGTTGATAGTCTTTCCTACTCTATCGTTATTTTCATGGAAGGTGCTTGACTGAGCTACAATCTAAAACATTTACAACAAAACTCGTCTAGCTACAACCACTGTCAATAAATTACTTTTTCCCCTCTGTGTGCCTAGAAGTAAGTGGAACTTTCATGAGCAAAGTTTCTTTCCTAGAATTGTCCGTCTGTACCATGGGGCTGCTTCCCAGGTAACTATAACATTGCAATTTTCAAGTTCAATGTAAACAAATTCTTGTTGAGCTGTCCTATTAAATAGTCACTTTACACGTTAAACTCAATAACCCTTATCCGCGAGTGGCCTGTTGACCTTGATAAGTGGTGACTCATTTGTAAATAAAAAATATAAAATATAAAAGGTTAACAAAAAAAATATTTTAGACTTTAGATTGGGGGATTACTTTTGCTTATAAATTTAACGTAAAATGATCACACACTTACTGGCCACTAGGTGGTAATGATCACCCGTTTACGGACAAGATAGCGTTTTTAAGAACACACAACCAATTATTATGGTTTATTTTTTTTAATTTTGCTTATTTCTTAATTTCATTTTAAATTCAATTGTGGATGTGTGTTTGGAGAGTTAACTAATTTTTTTTTGCTGTTATAAATTAAATAATTACTTACTTTTTGGGTTTGTCCATAAGGACACATTATGCTTTTACTCCCCACGTTATACCAAAATGACTGCCCATTCAACCCCAGTCACATTGGTTAGCACATCTATTCATTTGCAGGCTCCCATGTAACTAGATTGCCCCCCTCTCCTCTATGGGCCATACTTTTTTTTTCATAAGGTCAATCCTGAATCATCAACAAGGTGACCATGAACCAGTTTTCAAAGGGCTATTTCTTAGTCATGTACATTTGTATCAACCTTTTAGATATTTTGATTTAATTAAACTAGGATGGCTTGCCAAACGTGTTCTTTTCATTATTACAGTACTATTATCTTTTTTTGTTTTTATGACAAGGACAATTTGGAATTTCGGTGTTCGACAGTCACTGTAACTGCTATACAAAAACACGAAGAGGTGGCGTTGGCAAAAAACTATTATTGTGTTGCATCCAAGAAAAAACAGTGCAAAATCCAGCGCAACTTTTGGACTAGAAAATCAGTTTTTTTATTCCTCGTTGGAAAATTGTACACTATCTACCAAGCTCCAGTCCCTGTCCCATTGCCTTGTGCTTGTTTTACAAGTACTTCAATGGCATGTGCTCCGATGAACTTGCTGTTCTGATGCCCCCTTGACGTAAATACACTTGACCAATCCGACAATCAGCTAAATCCCATCTATTTACTGTGGCGGTTCCCAGATGCCTGAAATTCTTCTACTCCAATAGCTTCTTTCCTCATGTTGGCAAACTTTGGAACTCTCTCCCGGCTCCCTGTTTCTTCGACTGTCCAGACATGTAGAAATTTTAAACTAATATGAACAAGCATCTTGTTGCACAGCTTCCAATTTAGGATGACCCCCAAAGCTTTCACCCTAATTCTCAGTAGCCACTTACGTCTACAGTGGCAACTTGCCTTGTTTGGGGTGAACTATGTTAAAAAAGAAAAGAAAAAGGTAACCAAGCGGAGATTTGTGACAGCTTTAACAGGTCCCACTGGCAAGAAAAGAAACAGAGGCACACTTCTTCTTCCTATAGAAAAATACATGAAACTGGAATCAGTCCTGTATAATGAGGCTTAGTTTGTTTACAAAAGTATTGAATTAGGGTTACACAATAAACATTTTGTAGTCAAGCACTTAGAAAGTTTGGTGACATCTGAAAAAATCCATACGCAAAACATGTTGGTATGATCTCAAAGAATAGGTGAAGCGACCGGATATTTGCTTATTTCCTTGGTTTCGGATTAAAACTACTATACTTCACAAATTCTTATCCAAAAGGGAAAATTATACCTGCCTTTATCTAATTGCCAGCATCAAATTATATAACAGGTAAAAGAAATTAATTTTGAAACTGAAGATGCCGTCGCTCGAACCTGCATTTCCCGGTAAGTGGCTCTAAAAATGAACAACTCCAGCCTCAACCTGCATTTCCTTTTAAGATTAATAAACAGACCTATTACTTATTAATTTTCCTAGTTTTTCTTTTGTAAAATAATTGTTTGGTCATAATACTTTTTTTAAATAATGAAAAGATTAAGAAATATTACATGTTAATTTTTTCCGTATAAAATAAAATGCCCAAGACGTGTCCCGCCCTCCCCCCCAAAAAACTAATTTGGTTTATGTCCTTTAATATGCTATTTGGTCCGGAAGTGGGTGATCATTACTGCCTGGTGGCCCAGAAGAGGGTGATCATTTTACACTAAATTTATATGCGAAAGTGATTCCCCACTCTAAAATAGTTTTTTGTTTTGTTTTATTTCTTTTCAATGCCATTTTTTTCAGGCTGTTTGCATGTAATAACAAAGTAGAAACTTAATTTTTTTGTGTGTGAATTAACAAAAGGTGCAGGACTACATTTTTATCAAATTTTTGTCAAATCGTGGTACCAAATTGCTGGGCAAAAAAACATGGTGTTTCTTAATGACATGAAAATACTAAAAGAAATGTATAAACTTTGTTATGTACATAAGTACATAACAAAGTTTATACATTTCTTATGTGTTAGTTGAAAATAAATTTGTACAGAAAAAATTATGCAAATTTATCCAGTATTTATCAAATTATAAGTAAAAGAAAAAAAAACGATTTTACGTATCGATAGATATTTTGTAACCAGTTCAGATTAATCTGGCGATTGATAGATAGTATCTATTAGATACAATATAAATAAAATGGTTTTTGTTAATTTAATAAATACTGGATAAATTTGCGTAATTTTTGGTGTACAGTCTTCTTTGCAGCTACCACATAAGTACATAACAAAATGTATGCATTTCTTTAGCTATTTTTTAAAAGAGAGGCTTAACATGTCATTGTGAAACGAAAGAAGTACAAAAAAAAATGCTAGGTCACGTGATATTTTTTTGCGATGTTTGACGAAAACACATACCATCTCATGAAATTAATCATGTACTGCACCACAAAAAAGAAAAAGGAAAAAGGTTAAATCCAAGATTTTTATGTTCTTGTGACTTCCAATCGTACGCGTTATCTGACGTACGGATGACCAGAAATGAAAAATAAAATCTTTTTGTTAGTATTTCTTTATGCGAATTTTATTATTAGTATTGTTCCTTCGAATTATAGTTTAATAATATTAATAATACATTTGTTTAATTATTTTTTTTTTAGTTTTTAATACTATATTAAACTATAAAAAAAACATAATATTTACATTGAAAAAAAACCCACATTTATCATTAATGTAAGTGTTTTAAATAAATGGAAACATAAGTATGTGCAAAAATGGCCGTCCTTTGTACGGCCTATGCTTATTAAAAAGCCCTTATCATTAATTATTTAATTAGTTTCCGTGTAAACTTTCATTGTGTTTGAAAGATAAAAGCCTAAACGAAAAAACTGCATATTTACGTGTGAAAAATAAATTGTAATGAAATATGTAATCACGGCGGCTAAAAATTCACTGAATTTTTGGAAACCCAAAAATTCAGTGAATTTTGAACTTTGAAAAAATTACTTGTAAAAATCCGTTGAAAGATAAATATAAGTTTTGGGGAACTATTTCAAAGATAATTATTAAATTAAAGTCATAAGATACCGAATTAAAAAAAAAAAATTCCCACGTTTTACTTAAAGTTAGCAAAATTATCCCCCCAAAAGTCATAAATTAGTAAAATCCGGCGGTGTGCGGACAAAAGCCCACCAACGTAAAAATAAATTAATTTTTTTAAATTAAAAAATATTTTTATATTTAATTTTTTTACAATTATCACTAACTCTTTGTCTGCAATTCTTTTTTAGTGACAAAATTTTAAAAATTTCATGTTTAAACGTATTTCTGGTACTGCATTTATTTTACAGAAGTCATCATAAAAAACGCATACCCTTTTTACTACTAACCCTAAGTCTGGTGGTAAAACGAAAAATACATTTTAAAAAAATTATGTATTACTCATCTTTTGCGGAAAGAAAAAACAATTATTTTAGATTAAAATTGGGGGATCAGTTTTGCATATAATTTTTAACATAAAATGATCCCCCATTTCCGGGCCATTTTAACTTTTTAGGGCATTAACCATTTTTTTTTGCGATGAGAGATAAATTCTATGCATTGTTTTTCACATAATTTAGTTAAATTGGCACCGGTAAAAATGGCACAAGTTAATAGGAAAAGATGGTACAAGAGAAAAATATAGACAAAAATCTCACAATGAGTTTAGCAAAAAAATAAAAGTACCCCCCCCCCCCCCCCCCCAAAAATAGATTCTAACTTTTTTTATGCGATGACGTGTAAACACTGAAAAAAGGAACCCAATTATTCTTTAAATTTAGAGTTGCACATATAAATTTAACGTAAAATGATTCGGGCCATTCTAACTTTTTTTTACCACTAACACTAAGTCCGATCGGCAAAGTCGTAAAACCACACGTAATCACTTTAAAAAGTAGAAACCACCCACCTCACCCGAAAAACAATGCATAGAATTTATAAAAGAAAAACTGCCCTAAAAATTTAGAATGGTCCGGAAATGGTGGATCATTTTATGTTAAAATTATATGCAAAACTGATCCCCCAATTTCAATCTTACATAATTGTTGTTTCCCGCGAAAGATGGGTAATACTATACATGATTTTAAAAAAAAATGTATTTTTCATTTTACCACACAGACTTGGGGTCAGTAGTACTTGCGTCATTTTTTTATGATGCAACCTTTAAAAGAATGCAGTATTTAGAAAGTACCGGAAAAATGTTTAAAAATGAAATGTAAAAAATTTTGTCAAGAAAAGAAAATTATAGACAAAGACTTATTGATAATTGTAAAAATAATAAATATCAAAATATTTTTTTTTAAATTCTGATAATTAATTTATTTTTACATTGGTTTGACTTATTTTGGTGGGCTTTTGTCCTACCACCAATCTGGCATCCGTTAATCGGTAAACGACTTGGTTTACCAATTGACTATCGCTATGCAAAATATATGGAAGACAAAAATGTCATAATTTATAACTTTATAAATAAAAATGGTTTTGTAATAGTTTATAGAAGTTGAAAAATTATTATCTATTAATTTCTTTATTCTTTTTAAGGTTATAAACAAATTTAAGTACCCTTATTTTGTTATAATAAAAAAGGAAATGCTTATTTAATTACAATATTTGTGAATGTACGCAATTAAGATCTTATTTATTTTTAACTAAAAAGGTTCATATTTAACTTGGTATTAGTTTTTAATTTAGTAATACTCTGAAATTATTGATGACGTCTGTTTAGTGTTTACCAATGTTTTTCCTTAGAATTTGAAATAAAACTTTTTTTAAATGTTAAAAATTATTTTTACGTTACGAACTGCGTCAATTTTATCAATTTTTTTTACATGATTTAAAACTTTAGTTCCTCGATTTATTCTTAACGTGTCGTAACGATAAATTACAGTGATTCTTTTTAATATAAAGTGTATTTTTAATTTTAAATGTGAAAAAGTAAATTAAAGTCAATGACTACACTGACAATTTATTAATTGAAAAAAAAAGTTAAAACAGTTATTTATTGATAAACAGAATTCAATTTTGAAAAATGTCATGTTTGAATTCTCTTTATTTATTAATAAATAATTGTTTTTAACTTCTTAAATATTTATTAATGAAAAAAGACAAAACAAATACAAATCTTTCGAAATAATTGATAATGAATTGTAAAATTAACGAAATTGTTGAATCTCTAAAAATAAAATTTTGAGGGCGGTGTAAAAGTGAGTGGTTGTTGGAAGGTTAATCTCACCTGGTTATTACAGAACGGGGCGTTCTGTAATAACCAGGTGGGATTAGCCTTCCAACAACTAATCCAAGTTCATCGTTAGTAGAAATTATCTAATTTTTAAAATTCTTTTTTTCGTTAAGTTCCTTGTCAATTTTTGGTTTATTTTCAAGATTATAAAAAAAATTCCTTGAGTCCACGTTCATGTATGAAAGGGAAATATAATTATGTCGCATTTTTTATTTTCCCAGAAACTCTAATCACATGAAATATTTTTTACAATTATATTATTTTTTTTATGAAAATATTGATTAAACAATGCTTTATTCAATAATATCACTAATTCAAAAAAATAATTTTTCTTCGAGTTATAGTGATTTTGTTAACACGGTATTTAGGGGTCTTTTTCGTAATATATAAAATATATTAAAGAATTTTTTTTTTAATTGTTAACATCTACAATGCTTTATTTTCATAAAAAACAACAAAAAATTAATGCATTTTTTTTTTATTAATATATAAAAATATAACTTTAGTAAAGATGTATTTTGTTTTAAAATAATAATACATTTTCACTAAGATTAAAAAATAAAAATAATGGTTTCATTATATTCCGTGATTGTTGATTAATAAATATTGAAAATTTAATTAAAATTGGTTGATTTCCTGAATTTTAGTGAATTTTTAAGTGAAGGGAGAGGGGGGGGGGGTCAAAATGTTTTTACATTTTGGGAATCGGCCATTGATTTTGCACGTATCTATAATAATAATAATAATAATAAAACATTGGCTCTCCAGAAGGGTTCGCGATCCCGCTGACTTCCAGGTTATCCTGCAGTAAATTTTAAGTACGGATAATAAATAATGGTACTAGTCCAGGGTTTGCACCTAATTTCCGTGACTGCTCGGCAGCAGCGAGCCAACAGCTACCGAGTTGAAAACGAGGCTGTAAACAAACTGACCAATCAGGCTGCTGCATCAAGCAGCCGATAACTATTTGAAGGAGACGCTTGTTAACATAACAAAATGAATTTTCAGCAACTTTGCAGCTTGGTTGAATCTCCGGAGGATTGCATTAATTATTGTCAGCAGAAAGCTCTGCTGGCAAAAGCAATGTGTTGTAGGCGATGCGGCCGACTTTGCCGGTTAGCTACTAGAAAAAGTATAGCGGACAGATATGCCTGGAGATGCCCCACCCAGGAATGCCGGGCTTGGATTTCGTTGCGATCGGGGACGTTTTTTTCTAGATCAAATTTAGAGATTTCGACCATTCTAAAGATGATCTACCTGTGGTCCCAGGATATGGCGACTGGTAAAAACCTAAAAAAAAGAATGCGGCGTACCGTCTCGAACCACGCAAGTGGATTGGAAGAATTTTCTGCGGGAGGTGTGCACCGACCATCTAGCGCGCAACCCCAGACGACTCGGAGGCCCAGGGCATATGGTGGAGATAGACAAGAGTCTGTTTAACCGTCGAAAACACAACGTCGGCCGTGTTCTCCAGCCGCTCTGGGTCTTCGGGGGATACGACCACGCAGAGAAGGAGGGTTACCTGGTGACAGTACCAAACAGGAATGCCTAATTTCAAAAAAAAAAAAACAGTTAAAAATATTATTGGTTCAAAAATACCCCAAAAAATTGGTTAAAAAATAATTTTAAAAAGTTTTTAAAAATGCCTAATTTCAAAAAAAAAAAAAACAGTTAAAATATTATTGGTTCAAAAGATACTAAAAAAAATTGGTTAAAAAATAATAATAAAAAAAGTTTATTTATTTCAGCTATGTGTTTGTTCATTTATTTCATTTTTTGTATAAAAATATATGCATTTCTTCTTCTTTTCGTATATTCATCGTCTTATATTGTTGTCGTCTGCCTTCCATTTTTTTTAACGATTTTTTTTGCAGTGTTGTTTATGCAGCGTCGACGCCAGCCTCGTTTTCGACTCGGCAGATCTCGGACGCTTCCGTTAGCTGTCGGCTCGCTGCTGCCGGGCAGTCACGGAAATTAGGCGCAAACCCTGGACAAGTACCTAAATAGTAAAAGAAACTTTTTTTTTTATGCTTGTGCATATCAACCCTGACATTGAAATATTTAAAGAATGTATAAACTTTATCATGTACTTACGTGTTAGCTGAAAATAAGATTGTGCAGAAAAAATTAAGCAAATTCATCCAGTAGTTATTAAATTATAAGAAAAAGAAAAAAAATGATTTTACGTACATTTTGACATTTTTGTAAACAATGGAGACCCCCCAACCCCGAAATCGTGAAAATATGAGTTATCGTCCTTGACCACTGGAAAATGGTGGAAATATCTACCGAGTGATAAAATCGTTTTTTATTTATAATTAAATAAATACTGGATGAATTTGCATAATTTTTGGTGTACAGTCTTTTTTTCATCTACCACGTAAGTACATAACGAAGTTTATACATTTCTATAGCTATTTTATTTATAAGAGCGGTCTAACATGTCAGGCTTGATATGCACAAGCACCCAAATGTTAATAAATATGTTGAAATGTCTTCTTTTTTTTTAATGAAAATATCACAAATCTTTAATAAAAAAAATATTTTTTATAAATCAAATATGTTGAAATGTCTTCTTTTTATTGATATAAATAAAGTTTTGAAATGTCTTGTATTTTGTGAAACAGCAACATAATATGTTTTGATTTTTTATGAAAAGGGTATATGTTACGACGCTCAGCAGAGGCGCGAACGGGGTCCAAAAAAAGAACGAGAAAGAGTTTAAAAACATAAATTTGCAACAAGTAAAGTTGACTTATGTCTAGAATAGACATTTTTCTACTTACCTATGTAATTTGTTTGTATTTTTACGTAGTATAAATGCCTTTTTATTAGATGTTAAAAAAAAATTTGTTTTTTAAAACATCTACTTTCTCAAATATAAATGCCGGCGAGTCGCTCTATATTATTACGTAGAGCGGCCATATTGTTTTCTTCGCTGACGTCTGTCGAACTTAAATTTCTAATAAATAGCACTTCAAACGGGTTTAAAATACAAACAAATAGCACATGCAAGTTTGAAACTAACTTTTACAGCTTACAGTTACTTTTATTTGTTGTAATTTGTTTTTTTAGCGTTTTTACTCTGCTGAGTCTCGTAAAAGATGCCCCCAAAACGGGTAATTTATATCAATTAAAAAAACAGATTTTTTTTTTATTAAAGATTTGTTATATTTTCATAAAAATATAAACAAATATATACTTGATAATTTGTTTTGCTCACAACTTATTTTATTATACTAAAAATACAATTCTAAATTTTCCGTTAAAATAAAAAGTTTCTTTTATCATCTATGACCACCCGTACTTGAAATTTACTGCAGGATAACCCGGAAGTCAGCAGGATCGCGAACCCTTCTGGAGAGCCAAAACATTTTATTGAATTAATTTTAACAAACAAATTGGCACATGTTCGTCTTTTCTCACAGTCCGTTTTTCACAACTTTTTAATGACCAATTTAATAATTTTTTTCTTTTTTCGGTGTACACTTACCTATCAGGCTGCTAGAGAATTCCGGGGTTTTTGGAGAAAAAAATTCAAATATTTTACATTTTAGGAGGGGGGATCAGTTTCCAATGTTAATTCAACGTAGACTGATCCCCCACTTTTTGACCATCTCAATTTTTTTAAAAGTCTTTTTCGGTGTACAATTACCTATCATGTCAGTAGGGAATTCCGGGGTTTTTGGAAAGAAATCTTTTTAAATTGAGATTTTAAGACGGGGGATCAGTTTTCAATGTAAATTCAATGTAGACTGATCCCCCTCTTTTTGACCATCTCAAATTTTAAAAATTATTCTTCTGCTTACAATTACCTATCATGTCGCGAGAGAATTTCGGGGGTTTTGGAAAGAAATTTCAAAAAATTGAGATTTTAAGACCTAAAAAGTTGTGAAAAACGGACTGTGGGAAAAGACGAAGAAGACTGATCCCCCGTCTTAAAATGTAAATTTTGTTAATTTTTTTCCCCAAAACTCCGGAATTCTCTCGCGACATGATAGGTTATTGTAAGCAGAAAAAGAATTTTAAAGATTTGAGATGGTCAAAAAGAGGGGGATCAGTCTACGTTAAATTTACATTGAAAACTGACCCCCCGTCTTAAAATCTAAATTTTCTGAAATTTCTTTCCAAAAACTCCGGAATTCTCTACTGACATGATAGGTAATTGTACACCGAAAAAGACTGAGATGGTCAAAAAGTGGGGGATCAGTCTACGTTGAATTAACATTGGAAACTGATCCCCCTCCTAAAATGTAAAATATTTGAATTTTTTTTCCAAAAACGCCGGAATTCTCTAGCAGCCTGATAGGTAAGTGTACACCGAAAAAAGAAAAAAAAACTGGTCATTAAAAAGTTGTGAAAAACGGACTGTGAGAAAAGACGAACATGTGCCAACAAATTATCAACCAAAAGTTCTTTTCGTCACTTTTTATTACACTTCATAACATTTTCTGGTGCTTGTGCTGTTCAGCGGCCGTATTAAAAAAATATTTTTTTTATAAAAACAATATTATATATTTATTCAGCGTTATATTCTTACTCACTGTACAAAAAAGTAGAAAAAATTACCCACTAGAACTTTGATTACAAGTATTTTTCCATTCGTTCCTAAGTCTCCATCTTCTTTCTTAAGATTTCAAAGGCATATAATTCGAAATCTTCTTAAGAAAGAAGATGGAGGCTTAGTGAACGAATCGCTGTTATGATACGCATAATGGAAAAATACTTGTAATTAAAGTTCTAGTGGATATTTTTTTCTACTTTTTTTGTACAGTGAGTAAAGAATATAACGCTTAATAAGTATATAATATTGTTTTAAAAAAAAATTTTTTTAATACGGCCGCTGAACAGCACAAGCACCCATTTTCTAATCCCATATAAAATGTTTCAGAAAAAATTGTTTTTTGTTCGACGCCGCCAAAGAAACTCTTACAGGTAAAATTTCATTGTCTCTTGTTAAGTCATGCAAATTTATTTTCATACACCATAATTCTGCAGCTGGAATTATATCTGAAACTAACTTCTGCTTTACTTTAATTTTAACGTTATCTTATGCGAAGGTAATCAATAATTAGTAATTAAAAAGGAAACGGAAGTCGAAATTAAAATAAAACTTTTATAAGTGTGAAAGTGTAAATAGTAATTTTTGTTATTCAGTAATGCTAACAAAAAGGTTTTATTTTTAATTTCTGGTCATCCGATTAAACAGGAAGTCATAAAAACATAAAAATCTTGGATTTAACCGAAAAAACATATGGCATTTTTTTTGTTGTTGCGGTGTTTGACGAAAAAGCATACCGTCTCAAGAAAAAAAACAACAATTATTTTAGAATTTAGAGTTTCGTATATAAATTTTTCCAATGACCATTCTAGTGTTTTAGAGCATTAACCATATTTTTGTTTCGTATGGGAGATAAATTCTGTGCGCTCTTTTTTTGGAGGGTGGGGGTCTACTTTTTTAGGCGATTATATGTGGTTTTGCGACCTTGCCAGTCGGACTTAAGGTTAGTGATAAATGAAGGTGCCCAGTGCGTCATAGTGGCCAAATCTGAAGTTGGATATTTCGACCGGTGTTAGCGCAAAAAATATTTTTAAATCCCATTATATTTTTCCCCGTTTTCTTGTTCTTGTCTTCCTTCAAATAATTTGGGTGCTCTTATCTATCTTGAACCAGCTGTCGTGACGTTCGACTCGGAAGCGTTCGGCTGTTCTACGCAAACGGCCGAGAGTTGCCGAGCTGAAGCAGCGAGCAGCCGACATTTTTGATACGGTGCTGCGTCCTATGATAATGTTTTGCTTGTTTTTTTAGGGTTACGGTTGGGGGTTAGGGTTTAGGATTAGGGTAAGGAATTTTTTAAAGAAACAAAGAAAATTAAACATATTTACATGAATTTTTTGGAAGAAACAACAGGAAAAAAAACATAGCGAGGTTACTGTTATAAAATGAATACTGTATTTTTATTTACAAGGAATTTTTTTGAAGAAACCAAAAAAAAAAACGGCACTTCTGTAGTATATATGAAGCAGCAGATTTTCTGTCCTTCTATTGAAAATAAAGGGAGGTAATTCAACCGGAAGTGATTTTTTTACAACATAAAAAAAATGCAAGACTGATTTGTTTTTGGGTAACAATTAACAATTTCTTTTTTTATTATATGAAGTAAAAAAAAATTAAATAAAAAACCTAACCCTAAGAAATCAGGCGGTGTGCCTGTAAAAAATCTATTAAATTACCAATGTCTCGAAGATTAATCTCATTTAACTCCATTTTCTAAATACTAAATTCAACTTCCGGTGAATTCTGAATGAATGGTACTTGGAGAAAAAAAAACGGAACTCTTCAATTTCGATTTCTTAATCGGCAGCTGCTTCATATATACTACAGAAGTGCCAAAAAAACTTACCAAAATTACTGTTAATACGACATTTTTTGTAACAAAATTATCGGCTGCTCGCTGATTGGCTAATCGCAATCGGCTCGTCAACACTCGGCCGTTTGCGTAGGACAACCGAACGACAGATGGTTCAAGATAGATAACAGTACCATAATTTGTTTTCAACAAATCGTTTAATTATTAACAACTAATAAAATCAAACTGGGCACATGTTCGTCTTTAACCACTGTCCGTTTTTCACAACTTTTTACTGACCATTTTTCTTTTCTTTTTTCGGTGTACACTTATCTATCAAGCTGCTAGAGAATTCCGGCGTTTTTGGAATTTTTTTCAAATATTTTACATTTTAGGAGGGGGGATCAGTTTCCAATGTTAATTCAACGTAGACTGATCCCCCTCTTTTTAACCATCTCAATTTTTTAAAAATCTTTTTCGGTGTACGATTACCTATCATGTCAATAGAGAATTCCGGGGGTTTTGGAAAGAAATTTTTTTAAATTGTGATTTTAAGACGGGGGATCAGTTTTCAATGTAAATTCAACGTGGACTGATCCCCCTCTTTTTAACCATCTCAAATTTTAAAAATTACTCTTCTGCTTACAATTACCTATCATGTCGCGAGAGAATTCCGGCGTTTTTGGAAAGAAATTTCAAAAAATTCAGATTTTAAGACGGGGGATCAGTCTTGTTCGTCTTTTACCATAGTTCGTTTTTCACAACTTTTTACATCTTAAAATCTCATTTTTTTAAAAATTTATTTCCAAAAACCCCGGGATTCTCTCGCGACATGATAGGTAATTGTAAGCAGAAGAATAATTTTTAAAACTTGAGATGGTTAAAAGGAGGGGGATCAGTCCACGTTGAATTAACATTGGAAACTGATCCCCCCTCCTAAAATGTAAAATATTTGGAAAAAAAATTCCAAAAACGCCGGAATTCTCTAGCAGCCTGATAGATAAGTGTACACCGAAAAAAGAAAAGAAAAATGGTCAGTAAAAAGTTGTGAAAAACGGACAGTGGTTAAAGACGAACATGTGCCTCAAACTGTTTTATAAATGGAAATTTTACTTTACAAAATTTAAATATATTACAAAGGTGGTCTATTCTCAGCCGACTGCGGCTATTCTAAAATGTTATTCACAGCCTGCTGCCAGACCATAATAAATGTTTAAAGATGATAAATGTATATTGAAGTAGATAGATATTTATTCCATCGTATTTAATCGTGGTAAAAATACTTTTTAACAGTTTTCGTTTTTGTGTTTGTTCTTCACTTTTAGCGTGTTTGTTTGTTTTCATTTTCAGCGATAAACATTTGAATACTTTTTGTTTTATTTACAGCTAATAAAATACACAGTTCGGTTAAACATTTAATTTTAACCCACGTGTTTTATATTTTGCGCACGGCCCGCTATTTTTACCTTAATCGTTTTGTTTTAATGTCCTTTATTATTGTTTTCAAGCGAATTGATAAGACAAGGTTAAAAGTTTTTAAAAATGTGAATAACAACTCTATCAATTGATTTCTTATTAATTTCATTAGGGTAAACCAATACGATACTAATAGAGACAAAAACATGCAAACATTTGGGAGTTAACTTCAATATAGTCAATTTTTCTTTATATATTATATAATTTTCAATTTGGCTCTTTTTTTCTTCTAAAAGTGTGGCTTCGGTTTTCAATTTGGCCTTTTTTTCCTAAAAAAATTGGCTTTAAACATTTATTATTGTCTGGCTACGAATATCAACGGCCATTACAAATTTACATTTTACACAAATTAAACATAATAGTAATGACGTATCGAATACAGAATATTGCCCAAGAAATTGTCGAACAAGCCAAAATATAGGGGTATTTTTTTTTTTTTCGCTAACGAAATATCAGACTTCAGATTTGTCCGCCATGACAGTGGGCACCTTTAATTTAACCAAAAACAGAATCTTTTTTTTTCAGCGATGGGAGTTAATCTACCAAATATAATTTTAGATCAACAATCGATTGGAGTGAAAAATACCGATTTGCCTAAAAAGTTTTTTTTAAACAGATTTCAGTATTTAAAACAATTCACGTTTCTTTTTTGTTCGCTCAGAAAATTATCAAAACAGGAGTTTGAAAAAGTGGACTAACTTTCCTAAATTATTTAAAAAATGATTATTATTCTTAAAAAACTTTCAAAAGCGAGAACGAATTGCTAAAGCCAATCATTTAAAAAACAACTTTTAAAAAAACTTTTTATAAAAAATAGAAAAATATTTGTTATTTATGTGTTAATGCTACAAACAACAAAAAAGTGTTTTGTTTCAAGACAAACTTCATAAACTTACAATGTCTTTCCTTTAAAAATTGTTATTTGTTTGTATTTTACTCATTTCTAGAACCACGTTAAACCTTTGCGACATGTTGGACACTTACAGATATAGCAAAAACTAGAGAAGGGCAATGATAACTTTTTTTTCATTTTTCTTTACTCTGAACTTGCACTGACGACCGAAACAAACAATTGATAAACATCCGTTTCCAACAACGCTAAAACAACATACACGCCATGTTTGATTAGAAACATGCGCACTCAAAACTTCCGGTATTCAAATATTGGGCTAATTTATGTCTGTAATACTAATGATAAATATCAATTTATCATTAGTATTACAGACATAAATTATTTTTAAGGGAATACAGTTGGGAAATTAGTCAAAAACAATTTATTTGGGGTTACCTATTAATTTGTGATCTATTTGCGTAATGTTTTTTAAAAATTAAATATGGTTTCTGAGCAAAGAGAAGCCATTTTCTTTAGCTTTTATTTCACTTGTTTACGTTTCTGTGACTGAAGTAAATGGCTACTTTGCTCAGAATCAATATTTACGACAACTTGTATCTCATATTATTTTTTAAAAATGATTATTATTCTAAAAAAAAACAGTTTTCGACTACTTTCACAACTATTTCCTTTAAAATAATTTATTGTGTGCCATTTTAGTTATACCCCCTTTGCAAATTGGCTGTTTGGAGTCTCTAACCACTAGATGGCTCTGGTGGGGAGCAATTTGCATAGGGGTGTGGTTTAGTGCTATTTGAGTTATCCCCCTTTGCAGATTGAAGTCTCTGGTGGGGAGTCAATTTGCATAGGGGTGGATTTAACAGTATAAAAACTTTTTTTTTTCTTTGTGAAGAGTGTCAATGCTCAGTGAAGTGAAGTGAAAGAAAGATAGAGAGAGAGAGAGAAAAAGAAAGAAAGAAAGAAAAAGAAAAAAAAGAGGAAGGTAGGTAGGTGGAGAATTCATAGATTTTTTTTTATTTTTCAAGAACTTTCCTTTTACGGATAGACCAGATATTGTTTCCATTAACATTTGTAGGATGAGAAGTCGTGAATTGTATAAAGAAAGGGCTGTGTCCATCCTCTAGGCCTTGCTGGGTAGGAAGAAAAATGGATTATAATAGTTTGGTTATAAGGACAAACTTCTTCATTACAATTTGTGAAAGTTAAAAAAAAAAAAGAGAGCATTTCTCTTTTGCAACCCCCGACTGCTGCCGGTTCCCTTCTAGGTATCTCTCCATAAAATATTTTGAACAAATTTAAATCAATTTTATTAATACAGTTTCATCAACGCAGCAGGCATGATCTGGAAAGAGTTAGGTAGGCAAGAATACAAAAATATGTTGAGTCGATAGATGCGCATGTACTAGAAACATGTACTTGAGTCTGGATCGTTCATCTCACCTAGCCCAAGTCGGGGCTTAGAAGCGAGATACACCTAAACACCGGTTGTGTAAAATGAGTGGGAAAATAGAAATGAAAGAGTTTGTCAAAAGTGTTCTGACCGGACAATGTATCAATCACTCTGGGATAAACTCGCATAAAAGAAATAGATTGTAATCATATAACTGCTACATTAGCCCCTGCTTAGGCTTATAGCCGATCAAGATATGCTTTATTGACAGTAGTAGAATAAGAGAATAAATTTAAATAAACATGCAAATTGCAGCAAGAGGGAAAATAAATGTTCAGTTTGATCTAAAATGTCTTTTATTTTGCTGAAAAGAGATCAATGCCTGTTCGTTTGCTGACAAAAGAACAAATGCAAAAAAAAAAGGTAACATTTAACCAAGTAGCAAATATCACATTCAAAAGATGCTATTGTAAATGGAAAATTTGATGATTCAGATATAGGCAGTCTTACATAATTTTGTTGGCCAATGAACATGTCTACCAGAATGTGTAGTGGTGGTGTGTGTTGGAAGACATGATTTGGCTGTTTCTGGAGGTTCCATCTCAGTTGGATCATGAAAATTGAATGTGGGTGGAACATGGAGTTTCTTGGTGTCAATGTCAAAAAAGACTTGTTTCAATCTATCAACCTATACAGTCTCTTTTGAACCACCAATGTCCTAAGTAAAAAAAATTCCGTTCAAGCAAGCACACGATAAGGACCAGAATAAGGTGGTGTGAGTGGGGCTTTTACTGAGTCTTTCCATAAAAAAACATGAGTCGATAAGGCAATGTCTTTAGGAACTGATGATTTAATTACGGCAGACTAGTAAAATAACATTTGAGTTTGTCTATGTACTGATCTATATTAACCATAAAGGAATCCAAGGGATGAACATATGGCCAGTTAATGTAAATGGAATTCCGTAAACTAGCTCTGCTGGAGAATATCACAAATCCTCCTTGGTAACGAAGGTAAACAATCAGTAAACATCCATTGTTGAGGATCAGGAGCTGCATGTAAAGCGGCTTTCAATTGATGATGAAGCACTCAATCAAACCATTGGAAGCTGGGTGATTACTAGTGGTCCTTCTACGCTTAATACCCAGAATTTTGGAAAGTTCTTGAAATAGATAGGATTCGAATTGCCTACCATGATCAGTGATAATTGTTACAGAGATATCATAATGCGAAATCCAGCTCTGTGAGTAAAAGTTACTCTGACATCCTGCATGAGGGTATTCCAGAATTAATGTACGAAATTATGAAATCGAATGAAACTGATTGATAATTTCTGAAAACATGCATCAATTATTGGCATAAAGCATGATCATATTGGAATTCTATATAGCGCTTGTGTTTAAAGACCTATTGTGTCTATAGTTACAGGGGGAAAATCGAGATTACTTTATTATATAGATAATAAAATGCTTCTATTATGGAACACTGTTCTCGCCACAATCCATTTCACTGTGAGGCTGTTATCCTGCACTGAAGCTTAATTTCCCATTTATTAAAGAAGTTCCTGAATCGCATGCTGGTAAATGTCATATCATTGTAAAAAAATCATTTCACCCATAGAATAAGAATTTGTGACAAATTCTTCACCCAGACTGAGTCGCCCTCTTTGTACCGAGCTGAGATCCCTTAGTGGTCTGGTAAGGGCACAATATCGATTCCTTTCACAAATAGATCAGATTAGCGGGTGTTGACAAGGTAGACACATCATCCTTGGGGTTGGCATTATACCAATATACAGTGTCTATGATGATGTGACACTAGAATGATCTGACTAGAACTGATGAGAGTTCCCCAGAGGTGGCTCAATGATGTGCAGAGAGAGATTGAACCAATGCAGCCGGTGTGTGTTTTTGCCATGGAGAATCTCAGCCCTGCATCATCACAATGGACATCATGGAGTCAGTCAGACGATGTATTTTGTGCGTAGGATCGACTTGTATGTGTCAGAAGTGGTAGTAAAGTCGATCATTCAGAATTGTGAGAAGTGTTAGTCTGTAGACCCAGCTCTGGTGTGCATTAAATTTAGAACCAACTAGGCATAGACATGACGCACTACGATTGTTGCCACTTTTTAACACTGATCGATTGTGACCTCATATTGACCTGGCAGCCACTGCCATGGCAAGACATTTCATATATGATCCGATAATTAAAGTCAGTGTTTTTTTAATGTGATCCTCCAGCTGAGCTGATAATGACATTATCTTCTGCAGTCAGCAATTCAGACAATGAATGAATGGGATGTCCGATTCCAACCATACTGCACGTATAGGCCACCTAGGAATGGTATTGCAGAGAGGTATAATCAGACAGTAAAACGAATTGCTGCAAAAAAGAACTACCCTGTCATGGAGGATGTATATTGGTACAATGTCACCCCCCAAATAACGGTCCATGCCCGCCAATCTGCTGCATTCGTACCAGATTTGAGTAAAAGGAATCAATGTTGTGCCTGTCGCCAGATGAGTAAGGGATCTGGGCCTGGTACAGAGAAGGGAACACAGTCTGGTTGAGAAATCCACTTAGACAGTGCACATCGAAATTTAGAACAAGTTGTATTAATTACCAAAATAACAAGTCAATAGTCAAATTATACACCCATAGTTCAGTCTATGGGCTTTTCCTTTGCCTTGGTGTCAAACTGGAGACTATCGACAATTGAACACCATGACAGAACTTGATAATTACCCAATCCCACATATACATCGCTGCATGGTCGTAAGATCTTCTCTAAACTGGATTTGGTTAAGGCTTACCATCAGATCTCAATAAATCCAGATACCAAAAACTGCAAAAACAACTCCATCTGGAGCATTCGAATTTCTGATTAGGTCTTTTGGTTTGCAAAATGTGGCTAGTACCTTTCAATGTTTTATGGTTGAAGTAGTGCGAAATCTTGACTTTGCCTACATAGACGACATCCTCGTGGCAAGTGACTCATTTGAGGAACATGTCACTCATTTCTGCTATTGGCTAAGGTAAAAGTGGATACAAGTAGCGAGCTTGTGTGTACAAAAATAAGTCAAGTATGAGTACGTGTTCCCTGCCTGAGCATGGTGCACGCGATTCATGGTCCTGTCGGACCCCAGACCTTCGGGTAGGTTTAGCCTCTTAGCTAGTTGAGTGAATGAGTCACCTCCTTCTGGTAATAGAAATCCTCCAAGATGCCCACTCCTCACTTTCAATTTTTTGTCCTCGGTTTCTCCAAATGGTATTTATCTTGGAAGGACACAACCCATTCTCTATTAACCAGGGGCAGAGGTACTAGCGCAGGGACACCTCAAAGGCACCAGGTGCTTGGCCTTGTTTCCTGACTAGAACAATGAACGCCGTCTCTCTTTCTCTCTATCTGGGCAAATTGGGGAAAGTTTTTTGTCACTAAGTCTCACATGACTAGTTTGGATCGCTCTTGTTCCGGGAGGTTGAGAGTACAGGTTAGACAGCTTGTTTGGTTGCAGGAGCCCAAACTTGTATGTAACCCTAAGAAAAGCTACTCCATCAATAGTTGTATACTATCGTGGGTAACTGTACATGCCATGTCGCGCATGGAAAGGGATCCTACAGTTATCCCTGGTGGGCTTTCCCAAGGCCACAACTCCCATGGATCAAGTCTCGACTAATTGTCTGGATGTGTGAGCTTATTGACACCAAACAAGCACCCACTTTGCCCTCCCCACTCTATCTAAAATCAAAATTACAATACAAAGAAAAAGAGACAAACGTAAACTAGACACCCACCAAAAACATCTTCACCTCCGCCCTTAATGCTAGCATTCACAAATATCCGGGGGGGGGGGGGGGGCTTAGAACCAACATCAATGACATAGAAACCTATCTCGTGGTAAACTCCCCGGATATCCTAGCACTAAGTTAAACAAACCTACAATCTTCAATCTCCTCACACCATTTATTTTGACATAACTGAATACCTCTCACTCTACCGTAAAGACTCTGACAAACATATGCACGGGCTAGGAGTTTATGTTCGGAACACCCTTCCCTTGAGTAGAGAACAGAGGCTAGAATCAGATGATCAAGCCTACATGTGCTTTAGATTAACCTTACAGCACAGCGTTAGTTACTTATATTTCTTATACGGTCCTCCTTCTGACCCAGGACTGCACCCTACTTTACTTGTCTCTGAAAGCATAGATACAGTACTCTCACTTGACTTGAGTGCCAAAATAAATATATTTGGGGATTTCAATGTACATCACCGTGACTGGCTTGGATTCTCCCGCTATACAGATGCAGCTGGTAACTCTACATATAGTTTCGCCATAGCGCACTCCCTCTCACAGATTCCCACTTTCCAGACCCACCTCCCTGATTGTGTGGACCTCAATTCTCGACCTGTTCTTGACCTCACTGCCCGAGGTTTGTTCGACGAATGCCCATGGTCCGCACAGGAATGCTGATCACTTTGTGGTAATGATTGATATCACCATAAAATCTCATCCCAAAGCTGATGAGCCGTTGCTCAAAATGGCGACATACTACAAGCGAGCTGGTTGGGAATCCATCAGAGATCACATCAGTGACACCACATGGAGTGAAACTATCTCACTCCCTGCTGATCAGTGCGCAAATGAGTTAACTGAATGGGTCAAAGCAGGCATTGAAGCACATGTCCCCATGCAAAAATTTTACAGCAAGCCCCACTCTTCACAATGGTTCATCTCGAACAGTACATCTGCTATTGCTCAGAAGCAGCAAGTATTCCAACAATTCAACTGCCATAAGTCTACTACGAATAGATAGAAATTTATAGTGTCAAGAAATCATTGTGAAGACTGTAATAGTTGAAGCAAAGAGAAGGTATACAGAAATGACTAGAAAACTCATTCAATCACAGAAACTAGGTACTCGCGATTTCTGGAAAATCTTCAATTATATGGTGAACAATTGGCAATCAACAATTCTCCTGCTATCCAACCACAATGATGTCATTTAGACGGCAACTGATAAGGCTGAACTACTTGCCCAGCGTTTCGCCTTAAACTTCACTTTAGACACAGCAAACCACTCTTTCCCAAATTTCCCATTGCGGACTGACGCCACACTTGATGACCCTATCTCATGTCCGAGACATCATAAAAAACATTGACACCTCCAAAGCATGTGGGCTTGATCTTATACCAGTAATAGTAATAAAAAAAAGCTCTGCTGGACTGGCCCCTGTCCTCTACAACAAATGCATTGGCGAATCTTGCTTCCCTGATAGCTGGACAATTGCCTGGTACCACACCAGTCTTCAAGAATTCTGGAGATAGAACTGACCCTCAGAATTATCGCCCCATTAGTCTACTCCCGCTCTGTGCTAAAATCTTTGAATCCTTAATCAATGTAGCAATAGTCCGTCATCTTGTTAATGCTAAACTTGGATTTAGGCAAGCACGGTCTACTGCGGATATCCTAATGGTCATCTTTGAGTGCATATATCATACACTGGACAAGGCAGGTGAAGCTAGGACAGTAGCGCTTGATATATCAAAAGCCTTTGACAAGGTCTGGCATAAAAGGCTTCTCATAAAAATTAATTCATATCGTATTACTGGACGAATATTTAATATAATTAGATCCTTCCTATCCAAAAGAGAGATCCAGGTTGTCCTTGATGGCCGTTCATCCAAACAACATGACATAAATGCAGGTGTACCTTGGACCATTATTGTTCCTGATTTTCATAAACGACCTTCCTGATGACATTGTGTCTGAGATGGGTATATTTGCTGACAACACCATGCTCTACTCTCGTTATGTGGGTAAAACGGACGCGCACATATCTGAGGCAATGGCTGAATCTCTAGAAAGTGACCTCCAGTCTGTAGTGGAATGGTGTCAAAAATGGATGGTAACATTTAATGCCGCAAAGACAAAGCTCCTTTCCTTCAATAGCTACAAGAAACCTCTTCAACCACCAATTGCTATGGCAAATAACACCCTACCTAAGAGTTCAACATTCAAACTCCTCGGCCTAACATTCACAGGTAACATGAATTGGAACAAATACATAGAAGATATTGCTAAGGCTGCTGCAAAGAAAGTGAGCTCCATCTACCGAGCCAGAAAACTTCTCACATCTGACAGTATCCTATATCTCTACAAAGCCACCATCCACCCATGCATGAAGTATTGTTGTCACATCTGGGCTGGTACACCATCCACTAGTCTCTCCCTCTTAGACAAAGTCCAAAAAAGAGTAGCTTATCTAATAGGTCCCTCACTATCCACCAAGCTCCAGCCCCTGTCCCATCACTGCAATGTTGCATCCTTGTGCTCGTTTTACAAGTACTTCAATGGAATGTGATCCGATGAACTTGTTGCTCTGGTGCCCCCTCGACGTGAATACACTCGATCAATCTGACAATCAGTTAAATCCCATTCATTCATTGTGGAGGTCCCCAGATGCTGGAGAGCTTTCTACTTTAATAGCTTCTTTCCTCGAGCTGTTGGCCTTAGAAACTCCATCCCTGCTCCCTGTTTCCCCAACTGTACTGACATGCAGAAATTTAAAACTAATGTGAACAAGCATCTCGCTGCACAGCTCCCAATTTAATATGACCCCCAAAATTTTCACCTCAATTCTCTGTAGCCTCTTATGTCTACAGTAACAATTCGCCTGAAATATTTCTCGTGAATAGAATAATTTGGAAAGATGTTTTTTTTTCCATTGAATTCCGACCTTGAACACATTCGTTATTCACTTTCTTTAATTGTTTAACTTTACATCGAAATGTTAACTTATGATTATGTCCCTGTTCAGGTTTGTTGGGAACTTGATTGTTCATCAAGCTTCGTACGCTACTAATTTCTTTAGAAGTGTAAAGTATGGAAGATGTCCCTTCCAACGTCCATCACTGTTTACTAATAAAAAGCCAATGGCCGCTTCCACGGATTGTTATATAATAATAAGGGGAAGATAACTCCCGTTTACTCTTTCAACACAGGAGTAGATAACTCCTTTACCTATACATGCCACGGTAAGAATTGGTGTGGTCATCTTCGTATGCCCCAGAGAACCTGTGTGATTTTCCATGCATTTGTGGGGACAAGTTTCTTGGTGCTCTTGTTCTGTGACATGATGGTTGTCTCAATGGTGGGGGACTAACCTGGTGTGTATATCTGCCTGTGTTGCTCTTCAACACCCCTGCAGTATCATCAATTTTCATTTTTTCCTCCTCAGGCTCACTGGGTTGTCTTATATTAGTGTTTCCTTCGACATCCATTGCTTCCTCAACGGGTTGTTTCTGTGTTGATTTTTTAGACGGATTTGAGAACCCTGGAGTGGTATAATGTGGGTCATCCATAACTGGGTGGATTTTACGGAGAAACCGACGGTTGCGCAGCGTTATCCGATTGCTTCCATCTACCCGCACTCAGTACTGCCGGTTACCATGTGTCTCCACGATCCTCCCTGTCTCCGTCCATCGACGAGGGTAATTACCATCCTGGATCTGGACAAATTCTCCCACTTGGAGTTCCTGGAGTGGGCGACAATGCTGATTATAGAACTGCTCGTTCCACATATGCCTCTTGGTCATTGCCAACTCCCTTTGTTCAACTATTTATTTCCATTGTTTCTGGGTTTGATATTTATCCCGTAGGACCGGAAAGCGGTTATTAATGATTCGACCGTATAGCATTACGGCTGGAGACATGTTAAGGTCCTGGACAGGAGTATTGCGATTGGTTAGTAGTGCCCGAGTAGCCCGATCATGGCATAGACGTCCATAGCTGTCCATATTGTCAGCTAGTATTCGTTTTGTTGTCTTAACAGTTAACTGCACGGCCGTTGTTCTGAGCATAGTATGCTGATGAGGTACGTTTACGTATACCCCAGTTCCTTAAAAAGGAGTATTACTCCTGTGACTCAAACGGTGGTCCTCTGTCTGAAGAGATTTCCTCCAGTGATCCATAAGTACAGAACCAAGTTCTTAAGGTATCGCATACAGTTTCGGCTCTTCCGATGTCATTAAGGCCACTTCCACCAATTCCGTACATCGATCAGCATATACTAAATAGTTCCTGCCCTGTATATCAACAAAGTCCACGACAACTTGTTGGAATGGAAAATCCGGGTCTTGTGATGACATCAAGGGCTCCTTGGTCTGAGATGGTGCAATTGTGTTGCACATGCGGCACTAGGATCTAGTTTGTCGGATGCTAGCATCCAGACCCGGCCAGAACAATTGTCTCGCTTTGCCCTGATGAGCAGAATAAATTGATTTCAGTACCTCTGCACAAAGTTATCGAGGTATTAGGATTTTGTTGTCCTTTATAGTGACTTCCTCTAGGCAGTATATTTCTTCCTGCATAGGCCAGAAAACCCGAGCTATGGGTGGGAGGTCATTGCGTGATTGAGGAAAACCATTTTGGATCAGATCTCTTATGGTCCTGCATTCTTCATCTTTGGCTGCCACGGCGACAATTCTTTCCCATGTAATAGCCTTCAACATTGACGTGAAGGCAGTTTTGACTGCAGTGTCGATCAGGGTTTCTTGCTGGGTATCAAGATGTGCAATCCAGGGCTAAATTAAGTTTTCCAGGGCGATGTTTTACTTGGAAGCGGTACATCAGTGTCCTTTCCTTGAAGTTCAACAGGCGGGAGTTTTTAATATTTTCCAGGGCCTGGTTAGAAAATATTTTTATTAGTGGTAGGTGATCCACTGTTACCAGCAAATCCGGACATCCATGTATGAACATTCGGCATGATTTGTCGAAATTTTCGTGGCGTTAACGAAAATCCGCTCTAAACGAAGGTTATGTTATCTAGGACAATTATCATAAAAAAAATTATAACAAGAGATAAGGAATGGAATAATACAAGATGTTCGTAAAAGTTAAAATAAAGTTTTATTTACAAAAAAAAGGTAGCCTGGACTGCTTTTTTTTCCAAAGCTGGAATAAATAAATTATTCCTGGATAACATACAAAAAAAATAAAGATCAAAAAAATACACATCAGTACTTCTGAACATTAAAGTTAGATACAACAAAAATTGACACAATCTAAGTTAAGGAATAAATCCTTTTAAAACATGAACTTACTATAAAGTCAGTATTCTTACAAATCAATCAAAAGTCTCTTTTTTTCTTTACACCAAAGTTACAATCAAAAGAAATAAAATTAACAAACCGTGCTGAAGGCCGAACATAATTTCCACGATAAAAATAACTCTTTTTTTTATTTTATCAAACGTCTGTCAGAAAGTTCTTTTCTTCTTCTTTTTCTTCAATAATTTTCTTTTAGCAAATCCAACGTAATATATACGTCACAAGAACAATACAATTTTCAAATAAACATAATACTTGCTATATTCCTCGTTTGTCTTGAATGGCAATCACGCGCGAATGTAAGGATTCAACTGGCACAGTTATATCTCTCAAATCGATCTGTGTTGCAAAGACGATCAATCTCTATGATTCTTAATCTCTGATTAGAATCTTCTTGACAGCAAAGTATTTCAATTCTCGGGAGCTAAGCTCTTCAACATAGGCAATTTCGTGCATGGAGTACATCTTGTCTCGTTCAAATTCTCCATCTCCTCATTTCAAGTGTCTGGCTTGAAACAACTTCCCAAGGATAATATTCTTGACCGAGGGGAAAATATTTCATAAACAACAGGCAATTCTGCCAAGAGATATCATATCTCTTAAATTTCTTCAAGTAGAAATTCTTCACAAATTTAACGTCCCCCATGTGGACGGAGAAACAGGTTTAACATGTGTCGGCTTCGGCGTCCAACCCTGTTCTAACTAAATTTTGCGCCGATATCAACTCGACATAACCAATGCATCATTGCTAAAAATAGAAATCACGTGACACAAAATGCCTCCCCGGCATAACACCCACGCAATATCCATATGACCTTCAACTATCACGTAGGCCAAACCTGACCTTTCAACAAAGGGAAGTAACCGTTGACTTACTTAGAAAAACATCTAGAAATTTCCACACTCTCCCGACAAAGAAAAAAAAAATGTACCATGTCTATACATGTCTCATGTACACCTCAATACCACAAATAATCATCATCCCGTTCACTCACCTTCTTGCGAGTTCGAATGGGTCTAGAATTGGAAGTCGAGGCATGATCTCCACCAGCAACATCCGGCTGGACCACATCAGGAACCTCGGAACCACAAGGCTCTTCGGGAACCTCCGAGGTTTGATGGGAATGAGTAACCGACAACTCCATCGGAAAAAGGTGTCTCAAAGAATGTTCCTGAGAGGAACCATCTGCCTTCTTAATCAGGGCAGATCTAATATGAGAATCATCACCTGGAGTCAAACCTATCACTCTACCCAAGGACCAATATGGGCGAGCTTTGGCTGGGTTCTTAACAAGAACCACATCGCCTATCGCGATGACATCACCAAAATCAGATTGGTACAGATCACCACTCAGTTCTCTCAAGCCGAGCAGGTATTCTTCATACCATAAAACCTTAAATCTCTTTAAGAGAAGATCCCTTTGTTTCAACTTCTCCAAAAGGTCACTCCTAGAAGGAGGAGAATTCTCAAGAAAACATTCTTCAGAATTTATAAAAACAGCACTATTACAATACGGGCGAATAAACGCGTTTGGAGATATAATATCCAAACCATCATCTCCAGAACATCTATAAGTTAGAGGACGTGAGTTAATAGCATTCTGTATATCAGACAACACAGAAAGAAGTTCAAAATAACCTAACTTCTGCCGACTCACTAACTTATAAAGACAAACCTTCACCGTCTTAACAAGACGCTCCCAAACACTGCCGAACCAAGCAGAATATAAAGGTATCGTCTGGTGCTTGATGTCAAAGGTACTAAACTTCTCTTCGAACTCGTCAGACACCAGCACTTGCTTAATCAAACCGCATCCAGCAACGAATGATTTAGCATTGTCTGAGTATATATGGGAAGGCACCCCATAAATGTTAAAAAATCTCACCAATGATAATATCACTGAGTGAGTAGACATGTCACTCACTAACTCCAAATGAACCGCCCTCACATTGAAGCACGTAAAAAGCAATATATACATTTTTTGCGGTCCCCTTTCATCTTCAACCCACAAGTGACCAGTAAAGTCTATCCCGGTATGGTTGAAGGGCTTCACAAAATTAACTCTGTGCTTAGGTAAATTGGTTACCTTGGGGTATTTGAAAGATACGGCATTGTATCTTTTACACAGAGCACAGGCAGAGATAACCGACTTCACTGCCTGCCTGGATTTATGTATCCAGAAACCTGACAAACGGAGTTTGCTGAGGGTAGCTGCAATACCCAAATGCTTACATTTGAGATGACAGTCCATAACAATCAATTCAGTTATATGACTGCCTCGAGGTAACAAAATCGGATGTAAAATTTCCGGAGGGTAAAGGCTGGATTTACCAATCCTTCCCCCAGACCTTATCAAACCTCTATCATCCAGGTAAAGATCCAACTTCGCCACCAACGGAGGAATCTCACGGTTGGAGGGGTTCAACAAAAAGGACCTTTCCCTGGGAAGAAGCAAGGACTGCTCCAACTTAATCAAATAAATTTTGGCCACTTGGCCTGGTTCCTTCATGGATTTCCGCAACTTCAATACAAACTTAAACACGTAGGACAAAACTCTCATGAGTTTTCCCAAAGAAGAAAATCTCTTAAAATCCACTACCGGTGACAATTCCTGAATCACAGGAGCCACAGAGATGGCATTAGTCAGCACTAACCTCTGACTGTCAGAACTCAAACAGTTCAAATCATACACTGGCCAGGTAAAATTCTCACCGACCAGCCACTGCGGCCCCGATAACCAAAAGGGCAATAGAGATTTGAATTTCGCCAAAGAAATACCCCTGGTGATCAGGTCGGCAGGGTTGTCAGAAGTGTTCACATACTTGAACATCACTTCCAAACCCTGTTCACACAATTTATCCACTCCCACTCGAATATCTTTTAACCTATTTCGAACAAATATACTCTTTGTCACAACTGTCTCGGACAGAATCCAGGACAACACGACTTGTGCGTCTACCGCAACCACCATTTTCTTGACCACATCCTTTTGAAACACCTTCAAAAGATTAGGGATACATTTCATCGCCAAAAAGACGGACAACAACTCAAGTGACGGCAAAGTTCTCCTTGTCAAAGGAGCCACTTTAGCCTTGGAAAATATTAATTTAGCAGCCCCATACTGGAAAATGTAAGCCGCAAAGCCAAAGGCTTGTTGTGAAGCATCACAAAAGATTATTAACGTGGCAGGCGCAGAGGAATCAACAGCACATCTGGGGATCCTCACACTATGCAGAGTCATCAACTCAGGAAACAACTTGTTCCAAGTGAGCTGCAAACTCTCCGGTATCTTCTGATCCCATGACATCTGAGTTTTCCATATCTCACTGAGTATTACCCTTCCCTTGATAGTCACAGGCAAAACAAGCCCCAAAGGGTCGAATATGGAAGAGTTCTGCGATAGGATGCCCCTTTTTGTATCAGCCGGCACATCCAAGGAACCGACCGCCACATGCAAATTATCCTGCACAGGATCATACTCATAACCCAACACCCTCTCCAGAGGAGAATCATGGGTGACAAAACTTTTGTCAGCTTTCATTCGAGTGGTCAAAACATCACTATTGGAATTACAGGACCTTAATGAAAAATTACCCTCCTGCATGATACTCATTGCATTCAGGTATAGGTCCAACAAAGTTTTCTGTGAATTGTGAGTTTTTATAAGATTATCCACATAAAAATTTTCCATAAGCATATCCCTACATAAACTATGAGGGTATTTTTCAACATGATGTCTAATGACGAAGTTGAGAATAAATGGGCTGGCCACAAACCCAAAAATCAATGTTTTGTAACGATAACATACCAGTTTATCATTCAATTTCACAAAAAAGCAAAACCGATTCTTATCTCTTTCGGTTTCCAACCGAATCATGAGAAAGGCCTTACGGACGTCAGCCAACAGGACATAACGGTCCATACGAAACTTCAACAATAACTCTAGCATATCCGTGAAAAGGTTAATTCCCGGATAGACACAATCATTCAGAGAGGGATGTCCACCTGTTCGCAACGAACAGTTGAACACCGGCCTTATCTTTGTGGTACTCTGACCATTAGCCTTAATAACCGGACGGTGAGGAATCCAAGTATAATGAGTGAAATCCTCTGGATTCACTTCCACTCTCTCAATAATGTCCTCCCTTTCCTGCTCTAAGAAAACCTGGCAGTAGTCCTCATATAGACCCTGCCTCGTCAAACGAGTGACAACATTATCAAGCACGTTCAACGACACTTGATGGTTGGAAGGAACAGAAGGCAACTTTCCCTCATCCCATGGCAAACTAACATAGTAGCAACTGTCTCGGTACGAGATCGAATTGCGAAAGGAATCAATTTTATTCTTGTCATAATCACTTACAGAGTTCTCAGTAACTCCTAGTGTTTCCAAACTGAAGAGCTTGTCCACGGCTCTTTCCACAGAAGAATCAACAAAACTATCGAAAGGGTCGAAGTATTGAGACTTCGGCTCAAGCACAAAATAAACATGTGTCATAAGACACCGTGAGTGTTCGGACACAACTTGGCTGTAATTCGCGCCAACAACTGAGGTATCCGTTTTCTTCATAACAGGACTCACAAAATTGGACATATCTCCAAAAGGCACAATTCCTTGAGGAAACTCAAAAACAGACCCATTCATGAAGGGAGACAACTTCATGGGTCCCAAATACATCAGTAGGTCAACACCTACCAAACCATGTACAGTAATACAATCATTTTCAACATTTGAAAAGTCGGCAGCCAATTTCCCCCCACCCGCAATAATACTCTCAATAGCAGTAGACAGACCCCTGACGTGAAACTTCAAAAGGTCCAGAACTACATCAGACAAATAGGAGCGCTGGCTCCCTGAATCCAACAGACAATTGAAAGATTCCACAACTCCATTATTGACCACGTCAATTTTAATTATAGGCAAGAGAAGATTCACTTCTCCCACCTGGAGACAGGGGTTAGTATCCAGCCGAGACTTGTCAAAGTCAGGGCATAACGCACCTGCATGTTCGCAACTTTTACATTTCCAACAGGGGCGGAGACGACCACTTTTACCGGGGCACGCCTCGGCGTTATGGAACGGGCTAGTACAACGGGTGCACAACTTAGCCAATTGGCATCGTTGTAACCGATCCCTTAGAGAGGGATACTTCCCGCAATAGTAAGCAATATGGCAGTCACTACTGCAAAGGAAGCACTTATGTCGACTGGGTTTAGTTTTTACAAAAAAGTTCTCCAAAGTGGAGGGCTTCTTAACAGCACTAGCGGGCCTGAATCTAAAGGAACCAGACGAACGCGGTTTGGCGACGGGCTTTACCGTTTTAACCATCCTGGGTTTGACGATGTCCAACGTGCGCAACACCTCAGAATAATTATCAAAGATATCTCCCAGAGATGGGTAATTACCATTGACGGTATGAATCAGTTCCCGTCTCACAGAAAGAGGAAGTTTTTCAAAAATAATGCTACTTAGCAACAGATTGCCGGGGGCCTCCTCCTCTAGAAAATCCATACCAAAGGAGTTTTTCAGCTCGTATATTTGAGCTTTCACCTTAGTTAGAAAGCTCTTCACCGAGTTAGTATCTGAATCCCCAAGAGGCTTAGCACTATGGAGATCTTTAAAAATAGAGTTTACAATAAACTTTTTATCTAAAAATTCTCTATCTAGGATCTCCATCGCTGCCTCAAAGTTGGCATCCGAAATGGAAAGATGTCCCACTATTCGGTGGGCATAGCCCCTGAGGTGATTTTTCAGAATAATCAACCTCGTGGACTCACTGGGTATATTTGACACGCAATTTTCGAACTCCTTCGAGAAGTTGAGATACGCCAATCTGTCGCGTTCCAAACTCATGGGGTCGAAAACAGGACAGATAAGTTTTGGCGTCACACTACAAAGGGACGCTTTAGACTTCTCCCCTTCTCTATTGTGTGGGGAGCCCTCATCCTTCCACATGCTCTCCAATTCGCTGAAACGTCGATCCACATGGATACGATATAACGTTTCGCTCCGACAGTTCTCAGACATCTCTTCGCGAGACTCACTCTCAATATAGGCACTTGTGATCTGCTCATTGAGCGAATCAATGGACGCAAAGAGTTCCTTAACCCTAACCTTCTGGGAAGAAACAAATTCCCGGTTCTCCCCCTCGCCACCCCCAAGAGCATCAATAATAGTATCAATTTTGATTTTTACAATATCTCGCCTTTCTACAAGGAGATTAACAGTGGGGGTAGACGCCATTATGAACAAAATACAATATGGCGATCAGGTGTGGGCTAACCTAAAATAGGCGCCAAACGTCTTCCCAATGGCGGGAAAATGACAACGTAAAATTATCTAAGTAAGATTCCTACAAAAAAATGGAAAAAGGCTGTACCATAGTTAACCAAATTCGTTCAAATGTAATTCTAACAATTCCACTTGTCAGTCAAAGCAAAATTTTCAAGGGAAAAATAATTACACAAAAATCATTCAATATCCAACATTCAACAGTTCACAAAAATGGCGACTTAGAATACGCGGGAAATTTACAAAAATGACTCCACGTGGCGAACAAAAATGGCGATCAGACTTTCGAAAACATGCAATTTTCACATAAAATACATAAAAAGAAAAAGAAAAAAAAGCAGTCAGCTTAAAACAGTATTAAAACCTGAACATCTCGTATTTGACTATGTTATAATTGTAATGATAGGCCGCCGAATCCCGTGCACCACGTCTGATACACACAACTAGGCGCCAAAGGCAGAAAGGAGATTATCACTTGAAGTAAGTTCCTTCATTGACTCGGTACCAAAAAACAGCAATAGAAGAAAATTAATCTAAATCCACACTAGTAGCACATTTTCGAGTATTTTTTCCAACACGCGAAATATGAAACAAGTAGAATGCTTTTAATAGGAGAAAAATAGATATCGAAAAGCAGAATCGCTTTTAATAGAAAGAAAATTAATTATTCCAGTATATCGTTCTCAATACGTCCATTGTAAAACGAAAATGGGACCCAAAAAAAAGCAGAATGCTTTTAATAGAAAGAAATAGACATTATTCCCAGCACATCGCCTGAATACGTTCACCCAAACGAATCTAGAAAAAAAGCAGAATGGCGGAATTTTCGTGGCGTTAACGAAAATCCGCTCTAAACGAAGGTTATGTTATCTAGGACAATTATCATAAAAAAATTATAACAAGAGATAAGGAATGGAATAATACAAGATGTTCGTAAAAGTTAAAATAAAGTTTTATTTACAAAAAAAAGGTAGCCTGGACTGCTTTTTTTTCCAAAGCTGGAATAAATAAATTATTCCTGGATAACATACAAAAAAAATAAAGATCAAAAAAATACACATCAGTACTTCTGAACATTAAAGTTAGATACAACAAAAATTGACACAATCTAAGTTAAGGAATAAATCCTTTTAAAACATGAACTTACTATAAAGTCAGTATTCTTACAAATCAATCAAAAGTCTCTTTTTTTCTTTACACCAAAGTTACAATCAAAAGAAATAAAATTAACAAACCGTGCTGAAGGCCGAACATAATTTCCACGATAAAAATAACTCTTTTTTTATTTTATCAAACGTCTGTCAGAAAGTTCTTTTCTTCTTCTTTTTCTTCAATAATTTTCTTTTAGCAAATCCAACGTAATATATACGTCACAAGAACAATACAATTTTCAAATAAACATAATACTTGCTATATTCCTCGTTTGTCTTGAATGGCAATCACGCGCGAATGTAAGGATTCAACTGGCACAGTTATATCTCTCAAATCGATCTGTGTTGCAAAGACGATCAATCTCTATGATTCTTAATCTCTGATTAGAATCTTCTCGACAGCAAAGTATTTCAATTCTCGGGAGCTAAGCTCTTCAACATAGGCAATTTCGTGCATGGAGTACATCTTGTCTCGTTCAAATTCTCCATCTCCTCATTTCAAGTGTCTGGCTTGAAACAACTTCCCAAGGATAATATTCTTGACCGAGGGGAAAATATTTCATAAACAACAGGCAATTCTGCCAAGAGATATCATATCTCTTAAATTTCTTCAAGTAGAAATTCTTCACAAATTTAACGTCCCCCATGTGGACGGAGAAACAGGTTTAACATGTGTCGGCTTCGGCGTCCAACCCTGTTCTAACTAAATTTTGCGCCGATATCAACTCGACATAACCAATGCATCATTGCTAAAAATAGAAATCACGTAACACATAATGCCTCCCCGGCATAACACCCACGCAATATCCATATGACCTTCAACTATCACGTAGGCCAAACCTGACCTTTTCAACAAAGGGAAGTAACCGTTGACTTACTTAGAAAAACATCTAGAAATTTCCACAGATTCTAGTCTGTAGACAAGGGCTAACACCTCTCCTTCCACTGGTGCATATCGCGATTCTGCGTTATTGGTAAAACGGGACCTAGCCAGAATGAGTTTCCAGTGGCCATCCCCACAACTCATATTTACTTCGCCCTCACATCTACAGTGTTTTTGAAATAGGAAGTACGATATTCCGGTGTTGCTGTAATCTGTCGCCAGCCCAGTCACTCTGTTCATTTCAAATGTTTGGACACCCTTCTCAATCCTCTTCACTATTACTCTCTTCGATTCTTGGAATATGCTCTCCAGTGTCTCGTCCCAATAGAACTTTCTGTTCTTCGTCCTCAATAGTTCTCAGAAGGGGACCATAACTTCTGCTTGTGAAAAGGCAAACGACACTTGATTCACAAGTCCAAACCAGGATCTAACCCCAGTGATATTTGTGGGGGTAGGGAATTTAAGGATGGTTTCTGTCATCTTTTTTGTTGAATTGGACACAATTTGCAGTGACCAGAAATCCTGCGAATTCTATCTCCATTTCAGCAAAATGAAACTTGTCCGGATTAAATACAATCCCCTTGTCCATGCAGCGACTGATATAGTCAACCGTGTGCCAGAATGATGACTCTGTTGAATCGTCCCATAGGAGGCTGTTGTCTATGCATCGGGTCTTACAAGCCATATCCACTGTGATGTCATCAAACCGACGGGTGTATCCGTCCCCTGATGCATGAAATCCTTGAGGAGCCCCGACAGTACCTATATCGACCCCACTCGGTGATGAATGTAGTGGCATCCCGTGTGGCTCGGGATAGCGGTAGACTGTGGTATCCACTCCATGCGTCAAGGATCATTTTCCTGGTGTATCCCGGTATCATCAAAACCTGATTGAATGGTGATAAGGTGTGATGCGTTTCTCTCATAGTAGCATCATTCAACTTTTGTAGGTCAACTGTGCGCCTTGGAGACCCATCTTTTTTTGGCTTGACCACCAGGTAGTGGGTGTGCCTACCGGTACTGGTTCTATTATTTCCAGTGCGATGTCTCTGTCCAAGCCCTCTTTCTACCTTCTTCAAGTTATGAGGAACGGGTATTGGTGTGTGAATTGCTGTTGGTGTTACCCCCGAGACAAATTTTATCTCTAAGGGTTTACCTTCCATTGTTTGCAGTGGTTGATGTGGGCATGTGTTAAATGCACTTGACTTAAAATGTTCCACTAACCATTGGTCGAGTTTGTGTCTGTTGGCTTCTATTGGTTTGAATGGGATGGTTTCTGGTTTCATCGGGACAGACGTTCTGGCGGGCACCCACATGGGGCAATTTCCGTTATATTCCTTAACGAGCTATTCTGCGACAATGAAGTTGAGAAATTGTAAGGCAACAAACCTAGATCCTTCAAGGCAGTTTGTGGCAAATATAATCCCGATGTATTGTTTGATACGACTGCCTGTCGTGCCTTTTTTGTTCCCACTTTCATGCATAGAAACAAAACGCCTCTGATCTGTAATCAGTTGTCTGTTATGCCCCATATCCAATGGGTAGTTGACACGAGGTACCCATCTGGGTACCCAAGGAGTTTCTGAATCTCAGGTCCATTCAGACAAGTCTGTGCCCCTGTGTCTGCAAAGGCTGGGATGCGATGACCATGCTGGCTCACCAGTTTCTTTGGTATTCGTCCAAATATTTCATGAATTCCAGGCATCATGGTGACTTCCACTGTCACCGAAGGGGGTAGCTCTGGAACACTCATCTATAATTGTTCCCCATCCAACGTTTGTTGATTGTGTTTTGTTGTACCTCTACTGTCCTCGCGAGCAGAACAACTATCTGGAGCACTATTAGTGAACACGAACAACTCCTCACTTCTTGACATTTTACTCGTAGCTTCCGTTTTGGACCCCCACAAGTTTACGGCATACTTTTTTCATGTGCCCCATCACTCCACAAAAGTGGCATTTGAGTCCAGCTGCCGGGCAAACCTTCCGGTTCATTGACCCTCTGGGGTGGGAAGTCTCTCCACATCCATTTCAAGGTTTAGTGTATCGTGGACTTGGTCCCTTGGTAGTGCTGTTCTTGGTTCGACCTTTGTACGTTAGATAACATAAGAAAGGGTGTGGCATTCTAGAAGTGAGGGGTTGACTTGTCTGTTGCCTCCAGACAAACCAACCGTGTGAACTTCTGGTCCAAAGTGTCAAGTGATGCTACCTCTGCCAGTACCTTCCTTTGGTGTTCTTCTACATTGCTAAGTCCTGCTATCATTTTTCTGGCAACCATGTCGTCTGAGTAGTCTACTTGTTGTCTGCAAGTTTGTTCATTTGGACATCGAACCCTGAATTCACAGAATTTAGCATGGCCACGTAATCTCGATAAAAAATGCGTTATCGACTCACCATCTTTCTGCCTCATGGAGTGGAATTTCTCTCGGTGGACTTATTTGTGTATTCCTCTTACTGCCACCATTCGTATCTGATGTAAAACGTACTCCTCCGTGGCAGAGTTGAGCGTTTCTCGCTCTACTAGTTCAAAGAGTAGCCTGTTCGTTTCCGGTGTACATGTCTCCTGTAGTTCGTTCCGGATTGTGGCTGGGTCTTCCAATCCACATACATCCTTAGCATCGGCCCCATGTATCCAAAAACAATGGCCATTCTCCGTCTGTGGTATCCAATCCTATTGAGAGTCGTTCTGGTCTTTTAACCCGCAACGTATGAGACTGACCGCGAAGCATTTCTTTTCGGAGCTCGATATTTTCTTTTTGCAGCTCGATAAGTTGTTTCATTAATAGTACACCTTCATGCTCCATGGTGGCTGGTGGTAGGTAAGTTCAATGTCCGACGTAGTGCTTAAAAAAAAAAAAAAATTTCACGTTAAGAGTATTTTTAATCCTGTTCATAGCACCATGTAAAGTATGGAAGATGTCCCTTCCAACGTCTGTCACTGTTTACTAATAAAAAGCCAATGACCGCTTCAACAGATTGTTATAAGGGGAAGATAACTCCCGTTTACTCTTTCAACACAGGAGTAGATAACTCCTTTACCTATACAAGAAGAATGTATTTCTTTAATAATCCTAATTCATACTGTTTCTACAAGGTATTCTACACAAAAATTTCAGTATTTAAGAAAAATGCAAGAGCAGTAATAATGATTATTATGTGAATGACACTATTTTCACATAATGATGCATGTACTAATTGAAACCAGCATTAGCAGTCGTAATGCATAAGTTTGTCAGTAACTGCTGGCTGACTGCTGCTTTTTCAACCAATGTCAAAGTTAAGAAATTATATATTTACTAATATACTAGAACCTCAGGGGTTTAAATGTTTGTCTAGTAGATGACCCATTACTTTTTGGGTCATGGTTCACCAAGATAAAACGTCATACAGGATCTCTTTCCTCTCTTGTCATCATTTAGTGATGTCATCATTTATGTCACCATCCAGTGTGCAGGGGGGAGCAAACAAACAAGATAACAAACAAATAAACAAGATCCACAAAAATTTAGTAGTATATAGATATAACAGATACTGACCCAACAGGTGACTTAGTTATAGATTAAAAATGAAATTCAAAATTTGTTATCAAAAATAAAACACTTGGAAAAATTATTATAATGTATATAATAATTATAAAAAAATTAAAAGTAAAAATGTAATTTTAATAATTTTTGTAATTTCAATCATTTTTGTAATTTAATTTATTTTGATTTGTGGTGAGTTTTTGTCTGCTTTTCAACTTTCGTGGTGATCTTTTTCCGGTGAGTCCTACAACCAGAACTATTACCCCTCCACATTTTCATTGGCGAAATTCACATTTAACTTTTGTTGGTTCAAATTTTAAGTTCATTTTTAGTCGGTTCAAACAAATTTTCTTTGTACTTTTTAAAGTTGTACGGAACCTCTGTCCCAGCAGCAGTAGCTACAACAACAAAAGCAGCAGAGAAACGATCTCTGTAAAATATTCGATGTTTATTGGTTGAAATACTTAATACTGATTAGTCAATTCTATCAAAATACTCAATCTTCAACCAATCAGAAAGGGTTGCCCTGGGAGCTGAGTACCTGCTAGCATTGGCTATTTAAGTGACAACCCAGGCGGGTCAGCAGTGAGAAACTCAACTTGCCAAACAAACTCATGTCAGTCACAACCAGTGATATACAGACTCATTGCAGGCAAACTAAATCTAGCCTTGGCTACTGGCATCTCGGCAAATAACACAAGTCACAATCATGTATTACTAAATATAGTAACAACTTATAAAGTCTCGCAAACTCACTCACACACAAGGCCACACACATAGACAAAAACAGCACTTCTTTCGATGAGACCCTTAGAACTCTTCCTAACTCTTTTGTTCTCAACTCTTTACACTTGGGTGTTCTATCAAGACGTGAATAAAGTTGATATATTATGCATGGATAAACTTTGTCACTCCCGTTGATAATCTCTTATCCTTTGCATTTGAAATTCCAGATGTTAAATTATATATAAGTACATTTTTGAGGGACTTTGACAAATAGATTTATTTAAAAAACTTACAAATCTATGACCTAATATATATATATATAAAAGGTAAATATACAGAGGTAAGATTCCTGACACTGCTGATCATAGTTGGAAGTGATCTGGCATTCGGGTTTCAAATCTCAGCACAAAAACACTTGTCATGTCTAAATATCCATGATATGGTGAAATAGCTGTCTGTGGACTACTATATATATGCTCCTTATTTAAAGGTAGAGCTTTCTAGTAGGGGAAATAACAGTTTCCACTTAGCATAAAGCAATACTTTTCTATAAAGAATATGAATTTTCTAGGTTACTGGTAGCGTTTAAAAATGTAAACACAGAAAAGACATAAAAGCTATATTTTCTCTTACTGTCAGTAGCGAGTGGCACAGTACAAAGGTAAGTTTTATGACACTGCTCATCACAGTTGGAAATGGGTTCGAATCTCAGCATGAAAACACTTGTCATATCTAGCCACACTAAAGAGTTGTGATAGAGAGAAATAGCTATCTGTGGGTTACTATATATATATATTTTTTTTTAACATAGTTCACCCCAAATAAGGTAGGACGCCACTGTAGACGTAAGGGGCTACTGAGAAAAAAGAGGAGAGAAGGTTGAAGGGGGGGGGGTCAACCTAAATTGGGATCTGCGCAGCGAGATGTCTGTTTACATTAGGTTTAAACTTCTGCATGTCTGTACTGTCAGGGAAACAGGGGGCAGGGAGGGAGTTCCAGAGGCCAGCAGCACGAGGTAAGAAGCTATTTGAGTAGAAGGCTCTCCGACATCTGGGGACCTCCACAGTGAATGAATGAGATTTAGTTGATTATCGAGTTTGTCTAGTGAATTTACGTCGAGGGGGCACCAGAGTAGCCAATTCATCGGAGCATAATCCATTGAAGTATTTGTAAAAAAAGCACAAGGATGCTACATTGCGGCGATGGGACAGGGACTAGAGCTTGGTTGACAGTGAGGGACCTATTAGGTTGGCGATTCTTTTTTGGACATTGTCAAAGAGGGAGAGACTAGTAGATGATGCACCAGCCCAGATGTGACAACAATACTCCATGCATGGGCGGATGGTGGCTTTGTAGAGATACAGGATAATGTTAGGTGTGAGGAGTTTACTAGCACGGTAGAGGGAGCCAACTTTCTTTGCAGCAGCCTTGGCAATGTCTTCAATGTATTTGTTCCAATTCATGTTACCTGTGAAGGTTAGGCCAAGGAGTTTGAATGATGAACTCTCAGGTAGGGTGTTATTAGTCATGACAATCGGTGGTTGGAGAGGTTCCTTGTAGTTATTGAAGGAAAGGAGCTTTGTTTTAGCGGCATTAAAAGTCACCAACCATTTATGACCCCAATCCACTACAGCCTGGAGGTCATTTTCTAAAGATTCAGCCAATGCCTCGGATATGATCGTGTCGGTTTTGCCAACGTGGCGAGAGTAAAGCGTGGTATCGTCAGCAAATAAACCAATCTCAGACACTATGTCATCAGGGAGATCATTTATATAGATCAGGAACAACAAAGGTCCAAGGATAGATCCCTGAGGTACACCAGCATTTATGTCATGTTGCTTAGATGAACAGCCATCGAGGACAACCTGGATTTTTCTTTTGTCTAGGAAGGATCTAATTATATTAAGTAATTTCCCAGTAATACCGTATGAGCGTATTTTCAGGAGAAGCCCTTTAGGCCATACCTTGTCAAAGGCCTTGGATATATCAAGCGCTACTGCCCTAGCTCCTCCTGCCTTGTCAAGTGTATGATACATGCGTTCAGAGATGACCGTTAGGATGTCCGCAGTAGATCGTGCTTGTCTAAATCCATACTGGCGGTCAGATAGAAGTTTAGCATTATCTAAGTGCCGTACTATCGCTAGATTGATTAAGGATTCAAAGATTTTAGCAAAGATCGGCAGCAGACTGATTGGGCGATAGTTGTGAGGATCGGTTCTATTCCCAGAACTGTTGTAGACTGGTACCACAGAGGCAATTTTCCAGCTATCGGGGAAGCAAGATTCAGCTAGGCATTTATTGTAGAGTTTGGAAAGGACAGGGGCCAGTTCAGCAGAGCATTTCTTTATTACTATTACTGGTATAAGATCAGGCCCACAAGCTTTGGAGGTGTCAAGGTTTTTTATGATGTCTCTGACCTGGGATGGGGTGATGACCAGGTTATCAAGTGTGGCTTCGGTCCGCAATGGGAATTTGGGGAGGGGGTGGTTATCTGAGTCTAAAGTAGAGTTAGAAGCGAAGCGCTGGGCAAGTAGTTCAGTCTTATCAGTGGCCGTGCATACGACATCATTGTGGTTTGATAGTGGGGGAATCGTTGATTGGTCATTATTCACTACACTATTGTAGATTTTCCAGAAATCACGAGTACCTAGTTTCTGTGACTGGATGCGTTTTTTTGTTAACTCATTATACCTTCTCTATATATATCTATATACTACTAAATCTCTGTAGATCTTTTTGTTTGTTTGAATCTTTGCACATCGGATGATGTCACAAAGGGATGACGTCATCCACTAAAACAGGTTAAAGAAATTGGGGAAAAATCCAGGAGCATAAACATGAAGGTTGCTAGTCCAAAATAACATTAATCCAATATTAAGCTTAAATGCGTACATACTAGCATTAGCTGCAAACGGACTTAACACTTCCACTCTCACGGTTAGTACTGCCCACTCATGAGAAAACAACACTCTTTTATGTTGGATTGAATTTTTGCATTGGCGTCAACTAAGAATTTTCATATTCCATTCTTTCATCTAGTCCACAATATTACTTCTCTTCACAGTATCCTTCACGATCAGTCTCTATTTTTCTAATTTCAATTTCCAGCACTCAACAACATGCACAGGTTGTGGCCTTGTTTTTTTATCACAAAAAATACAACCGATTAAATATTGTTACTTTAATTAACATGGCGGTAAGCAGCTCACTGTGCACTCACTGTGCACTTTGCTTCTTTTATACTAACCCTCTGATCTCATGGTCACATATGTAGCAAGCTGGGGTTAGTCTCTGGAGCTGCGTCCTTTATCGTAGTGATATGATTGCAATCTCCTCCCTGGATGATCCATTTGCAATAAGTCTGTATCCGACCCCTAGCTGACCGCATAGATCTATGATATTGACCATCTCTGCACTCGTAGAGGATTTTCATTTTGTTAGATACTTGGAACTATCATCGGGTGAAAATCCTTCATGTTGAATTATTCCATCAGCAAAGATATTCTGTGGATTTATTATGCCAGTAACATGTCCGAGTCTATACGGGCATATGCACAGTTTGGCCAGGACACTTACTAAGACAGGATCTTCATAACAAATTTGCTGCTGTTTGGGACCAGCTGAAGGTAGTGGATTGACTCTGTAGTGGCGAAGTTTACCCATCGGTTCCCAAAATGAAAGTGCTTCAACTTGTTTCTGTGCACATGGCTTTGCACATGCATCCACCAGTATTAATAAAAACAAATACCATAATACGGGTGACTTTGGTTCACTTTTGCAATATATTTGTAAAATTCAAGTAAATATATGGTAAGTTTTCATTATTTTTGTGCTGTATTCTAGGGGGACCATGGTTAACTATCAGTTTAGGTGGAATTTGGAACCAGATTATTACAATATGAGGAAAGAGAAGCCATAATTTGGGGTGGCCAAAGTCACCCTGGCATGGGGTGACTTTGGCCACACTATACCAGCTCTATTGTAACTAAAGTAATACTTGCATTGGGGTGTCGTCTATGGCCACTAGAAACTTGTAACTAAGCCTTCATTTTACTTTAACTCAGTATAAGAACATATCTATGGACATAAACTATGAAGAAAGGTCACACATTTATAACTACATGTATAACTCAACCCAGATTGAAAGTTCAAACTTTATTCAAAAGAAAAAGAACAATCAGGCTGTCTTAGCTCTGACAAAAACTGGGGAACAGAAAAAAGGTTATTGTTTTACTGAAAAGTGTCAAATAAATTTCTTGATCTCTTCTCCACGGCAGGTGTCCACTCATCATCACCTGACAGGTCCAGCTCTTCATTCAGCTCAGACAAATCATCATCAGACATAGGAGTCTCATCACCACTGTTTACCACCTCTGTGGCCTCAGCTTCTGCTATCTCCTCACCCCTCTCTTGATTTTCTTCTTCAAGTTCCGATCCAGCATTCTCTTGGCTAGCTTCTGCAGGCGCCTCGTGAGTCACAACAATACTTCTTCCAGGCACAATCTGGCTGGCCCATCTTTGTCACCATTTCGTAGCTGTCTGAGATGCTCAGTAAATACCTCTGAAACAGGAGTTGACGTCCTCAGTTGATGCATGTGGCAAGCGGTTTAGTACTGGTGTTTTGTCGAGGAGGTATATGCCACATTTTCTGAAACCTACTCTCAAGTTCTCCTCTTGCATAAGTTTCCTCAAGAGCCTAGGGAAAACGTCTTTAAGGATTGTCCCTGCACTCTTTATCTTAGAGACTTTATACTCCTCCACTTCATGGAGCCAAAGTAGGCGACGTCGAGAGGCTGCAGGAGGTGGGTTGAGTTAGGGGGAAGACACACAAACGATATGTTGTTTCTCTCACACTCGAAGAGAATTTCATTGCTGAAATGGGATGACAAGTTGTCCCCCATCAGGGCCGGCGGGACAGTTATAAAAGGGGGGGGGGGTTCTCCTAAAAAGTGGGGGGCCCGGTTAAACACATGCATATCAACTTAATTATTGATGACCGTAAAGTGGGGGGGCCCAAGTCAAAAAGTGAGGGGGCTTGAGCCTCCCTGCCCCCCCCCCCCGGTGCCGCCGTCCATGCCCATCAAAACATTTTTGCCCTCCAGGTTGTTACAGTATACCCTACTGTAAGAACCAGTCAACAAAGTAAATGTGGTCAAACCACCCAGATTTTGATCTGTTGAATCTTGCTTTGTCGGGACCACCTTTGATCCATGTAGTCCAAAGGTGTTCTGCCTTGTACACAACATAGACTGGAAGTACTTGGCCAGCTGCAGATCCTGCCAACATCAAGCTGGTGGACGTTTTCGTTGAATTCATTATTCTCTCTGGGTATCTAACACCCCTCTTTAAGATCAGACGTTTCCGACCAGGTTGGTCTCGTCATAGTTTATTATATTCTCTGGGGGTATTCCTTCAAAGCTACGACCCAGCTCTTCGAAGTAGGCTTCTATGCTATCTTTATTCACTTCTGATCTCTTGCGAGAAATGTTCTGACACAGTCTGTTTTTGATCATGCCTTTTTGTCTGTCCATAAAACCGTAGAGCCAATCCTGCCCCAGAAGATTATCTTTGAACAAGGGTATGGATCTCCCCTCCTTATCTAGAATTCTCTTAACAGCCATCTGAGGTCCATTGAATCAAAAGAGAATCCCTATTCAGATAGCTGGACCAAATGTTGCACCAACACACTTTCCACCTGGGCAGATAGCATGGTTTGACCATCCGGTTTCTTTATTGGTTTTCCACTCTGGTCAGCCTTGAGATAGTTCTGCAGTGATGACCGGGCGATGCCATACTGTTTGCACGCTTCTCGCTAACTTAGTCAGTCACCCACCTTTTACGTCGGCAATGGCTTGAGCAAGACTGGCTGGTGGTACTTTGTTGTATGAGCATGCGCCTGGCTTTGGAGTATGTTTTCTTGGCATATTTTGGTGATAGTGTAGATGCTTCTGTATGTTTTAGGGTCAGTCTGGGAAGGAAAATGAGGAGGGTTTAGAGTAAAAACAAATTTAGCATCCTAATACATGTACAAGTGTATTGATGTGCAAAACTAGGTGGAAAACAAATCTAAGTTCAACAGATTTTGAAGATTAGTATTGGTAATTACTGCTTTAATAGACCTGCTAATAAGTAAAATATGTAGCCTAGATATAAGTTACTGGTACAGTTTCAGATTTGGATATAAATTTTATATTTGAATGATACCTAGTAGCAAAAATAGTTTGAAATACCAAAAAATGTCTTAAATAATCACCTCACGAGATTGTGATAATCCAAAAACATAAAAACCAGGTGGCCTAAGTCACCCCGCCTAGGTCTATACATACCGGGGTGACTATGGCCACCCCATTTCTAAGCTAAAGTGTGCGCTAATGCAATAAAAACATATATGAAAAGCGGTAAGACTACATAATACGGGCCTCCTGTAGACCACCTGTGCACATGCACCAACAAACGGAAGTGCCAAATTAAAAGTGAAAAAAGGAAGCGCACAAGAATTAAAATCGATTGAAAATGAAGATTGCTGAATTACATGATCGCATGTCGACTACTAGATTATTTAATTTTCTTATAGAATTAAAATTATTAAAAGATTCTAGAGTATGTGTTTGTGGGTCTATCATGAAATGGGTCGGTAAGACTGCATAACACTGTGCGCATGCGCCAACAAACGGAAGCACAAAAATTAAAAGTCTATCGATGAAAATAAAAAAACACACACCTAAATTTAAACTGGATACAAATTGTGGATTTTATTTACTAATGCAGTAAAAACACCTTTGTGTTCTTTTCTAAGCAAATATTCACAAATATTCACTCCCATTGATGAGGAATTCTATTAGCGCTTCCGTTTGTTGGCGCATGCACACAGCCAGGGGGGCCAGTGTTGTGCAGTCTTACCAATGGATCACTAATAGACAATTAACTGATGGGTTTGTAATGCGATGCAGAGTTAAAGAATGTAGGAAGAAAGAGGCTCTTTGTTTGAAAAATCAAAAATGAGCCTGAAGAAAATAATAATTCTAATGCATCTTTGGGCTAGAAACTATCCAGAAAAACTTATTCTTGATGACTACGACTACTCAATCCACACAGTTGTAGACTGGTTCCGTTTTTTCAGAGATGTCTGCGTTTCCTACATTGAACAGAAAGCGTGTGAGCAAATTGGAGGAGTGGGAAAAGTAGTCGAAATAGACGAAACCATCATTGTAAAAAGAAAAAACAATACGGGTAGATTGTCAACAGTGGTTGTTCGGTAGAATTGAAAGAAATTCAGATGGTGAATTCAATTATTTCGTAGAATTTGGAAATAACCGAAGCAAGGAAACTTTAGAAGTTATACAGAGGAAGATAATGCCGGGGACAAGTGATGACTGGACTGCCTACAGTGGACTTATTGGTTGGGGGTATCATCATGATGTGATCATACACAAAGATAATTTCGTTGATCCTAATGATACTAGTGTGCATAGACATGCACCTAAAAACATTTTTGAGAGAAAAGGGCACTAATAGAAATCCTCATCAATGCGAGTATATTTGTGAATATTTGCTTAGCAAAGAACACGAAGACGTTTTTAATGCATTAGTAAATAAAATGAACAATTTGTATCCTGTTTAAATTTAGGTGTTTGTTTTTATAATTTTTATCAATAAACTTTTAATTTCATTTTTACCAATACAGCTTTCATTTTTGTGCTTCCGTTTGTTGGTGCATGCGCACAGCCAGGTGCCCCCCCCCCATCCCCAGTATTATGAAGGCAAGGCTTCATTTTTGCACTTCCGTTTGTTGGCACATGCGCACAGCCAGGGGGGCCGTATTATGCAGTCTTACTTGAAAAGCTTAAATAAGTAATTTAGGTACGTGCAAAAATGGGCATCTCTTGTACGGACTATGCTTATTAAAAAGCGCTTATCATTAATTATTTAATTAGTTTCCGTGTAAACTTTGATTGTGTTTGAAAGATAAAAGCCTAAACTTAATCTCTAAACGAATAAAACTGCATATTTACGTGTGAAAAATAAATTATAATGAAATATGTAATCACGGTGGTTAAAAAAAACAAAAATTCAGTGAATTTTGAACTTCGAAAAAATTACTGGTAAAAATCTCTTGAAAGATAAATATAAGTTTTTGGGAAGATAATTATTAAATTAAAGTCATAAGATACTGAATTTAAAAAAATTCCCACGTTTTACTAAAAATTAGCAAAATTATCCCCCAAAAAGTCATAAATTAGTAAAATCCGGCATCAGTTAATCGGTAAATGACTTGTTTACCGATTGACTATCGCTATGCAAAATTATGGAAGACAAAAATGTCATAATTTATCATTTTTAACTTTATATATAAAAATGGTTTTGTAATAGTTTATACAAGTTGAAAAATTATTATCTATTAATTTCTTTATTCTTTTTAAGGTTATAAACAAATTTAAGTACCCTTATTTTGTTATAATAAAAAAGGAAATGCTTATTTAATTAAAATATTTGTGAATGTACGCAATTAAGATCTTATTTTATTTTTAACTAAAAAGGTTCATATTTAACTTGGTATTAGTTTTTAATTTAGTAATACTCTGAAATTATTGATGAGGTCTGTTAAAAATTATTTTTACGTTACGAACTGTGTCAATTTTATTAATTTTTTTTACATGATTTAAAACTTTATTTATTCTTAACGTGTCGTAACGATAAATTACATTGATTCTTTTTAAAATAAAGTGTATTTTTTTAAATTTTAAGTATGAAAAAGTTAATTAAAGTCAATGACTACACTGACAATTTATTTATTGAAAAAAAAAGTTAAAACAGTTATTTATTGATAAACAGAATTCAATTTTGAAAGAAAATGTCATGTTTGAATTCCCTTTATTTATTAATAAATAATTGTTTTTAACTCATTAAATATTTATTAATGAAAAAAAGACAAAACAAATACAAATCTTTCGAAATAATTGATGATGAATTGTAAAATTAACGAAATTATTGAATCTCTAAAAATAAAAGTTTGAGGGCGGTGTAAAAGTGAGTGGTTGTTGGAAGGCTAATCCCACCTGGTTATTACAGAACGAGGCTACCATACCAATCCAAGTTCATCGTTAGTAGAAATTATCCAATTTTTAAAATTCTTTTTTTCGTTAAGTTCCTGGGTATCAAATTTGTCAATTTTTTGTTTATTTTCAAGATTATAAAAAACATTTCTTGCGCTGATAAGTCCACGTTCATGTATGAAAGGGAAATATAATTATTTCGCATTTTTCATTTTCCCAGAAACTCTAATCATTCACATGAAATATTTTTTGCAATTATATTATTTTTTTGGTGAAAATATTGGGTTCTCTAATTCAAAAAAATGATTTTTCTTCGAGTTATAGTGATTTTGTTTACACGGTATTTAGGGGCCTTTTTCGTAATATATAAAATATATTAAAATTTTTTGTTTTAATTGTTAACTTCTATAATGCTTTATTTTCATAAAAACAAAAAAAAATTAATGCATTTTCTTTTTTATTAATATATAAAAATATAACTATAGGTGTACTTGGTTTTAAAAAAATAATACATTTTCACTAAGATTTAAAAAAAAAAAAATGGTTTTATTATATTCCGTGATTGTTGATTAATAAATATTGAAAATTTAATTAAAATTGGTTGATTTCCTGAATTTTAGTGAATTTTTAACTGAGGGGGGGGGGGGGTCAAAATGTTTTTACATTTTGGGAATCGGCCATTGATTTTGCACGTACCTAGTTTGAATACATCTAATATGTTTATAAGTGTTTAATGATTGGTACTGTTCCAGATGACGTGCCTAATTTCCGTGACTTCGTGTCGACAACGATTGGGCATGTCGCGGAAGCGCCCAAGCGCTGACGGAATAATATTATTTTTTCTTTCTTTTATCTTATAAAAACATTGACAAAATTTTACCTCCCCCCCAAAAAACGATTTTAATCTATGTATTTTTTCTTTGAATTTATTCGTCTTATATTAGTGTCTGCCAGTCTTCCAGTTAGAGCTTGGCAGTTTGAATGCATGGCTTGGCTATTGCTAAGAACGGGAGCCCTAGCCCGCATTAACCCCTAACCCTTAACCCTAAACCCATTTTCTTTCTTTCTTTGTTTTATGTTAGCAAGAAGAAAAACAGTGTTGGATTGGCAACTGAATTAAGTTCCACTCAACCAAGTGGTGATAAGGCCATCGACCAGATCACCGCACTACGTGATAATTACTGCGCTGCAGAGGTATCACGTGACATGAAAATTAGGCGCCAAATTTGTTCTTTCAAAATTGTATCTTCAGTCCGATAATAAAAGTTGTGCAATACGCACGTATTATTGTTACCCCATTCTATTCTTGTCTTTTCTTCTATGTCTTCGTGACTCATAGTCTACCACAATGTTACGCTCTACCCCTCAAAGCTTAACAGGTTATGTGCCCAGCTATGCAAACCACAGACTAATGTTTCAGGGAGATTAAAGAAAGTATGAATTATGGGAAGTGAAGTTCCTTGGCTAAATACGGACTCAAAAACTGTACAGCACCATTACAGCAGGGAGCGAAGTTGAAATAAATCAGAACAAGAACGCAGAAGGTTTTGGTGAACTAGTACAATACCTAGATGACCGAAGTCTTTCGTTGATCATACGAGATGCGAATAACGATGGCAGAAAAGCATTAAATATCCTAAGAGAACATTATCTGTCACGTGGAAAGCCAAGAATAATTTCGTTGTACACGGAATTAACATCGTTGCAAAACAAGTCAAATTAAAATATTACAGACTATGTAATAAGAGCGGAAAATGCCGCCACATTCCTAAAAAATGCCGGAGAAACGATAAGCGATGGATTACTGATCAATGATTATAAAAGAGATTACCGAGTGGATATAAGACATTCACCACGGTAATAACGCAGAGAGATACACCTATGACATTCCAGAACTTTAAAACCGCTCGAAGAAACTTCGAAGAAACTGAAAAAACCCAAGGTGAAAGCGCGAACGTAGTAATGAGAAAAGAAATATAACAGCCAACCAGCAACCATTTCCAGACCAAATAAATATAACAAAAACGAATTCAATGGATCATGCTTCTTATGCGAGCGATATGGACATAAATCCGAAAATTGTAAAAAACCAGCACGCTGGTGCAAAAACCGCAAAACACGAACACATGACACAAATTTTTGCAGAAACACACAAGATAGATACTCAAACACTGAAGGGAATGCGATAAAACACATATCAGATAAGAACACTTCTTATATTTTTTTCTGTTAATAACGCTAGTGACTCTTCATATCTTGATTTATTAGTCGATTGTGGGGCCACAACCCATATTTTAAACGACGAGTCCAAGTTCGTTAACTTCGATAAAGAATTTGATTCCTCCCGTCATATTGTTGAGCTAACCGATGGAAGCCGATACAATAATTTGGCGCTAAAAAGGGAGGATGTTTCTATTAAAATGACTGATACAAATGGAAGGATATATAATAATATCTTAAAAAACACTTTATATATACCTTCTTTTAATAATAATATATTTTCAGTACAAGCGGCGACAGAAAAGGGTGCTTACGTTGAATTTAAACCTAACTCTGCAACATTAAATACTAATAGAACTAAATTTAATATATATAAGAAAGGTAAACTATATTACTTAAATAATGTAACTTCTCCGAAGAAAATAAAACATTCGCTAGAAAAGTGGCATAGCATAATGGGACATTGCAACAGCGACGATATAATTAAATTAGAAAAACACGTTTCTGGTATACAAATTAGTGACAAAAAACAATTTAATTGTGAAGTGTGCCCACAGGCAAAAATGCCCCAATTCAAAAATAAAATACCTGAAAAACGAGCAACAAAAATACTTGAACTAGTACACATTGATCTAGCAGGACCGATAGAGAGGGCTTTACGCGTTCCACTACTTTTGGAGCTGTCCCGCTCCTGCTCAAACGCCCAAAATTGGAGCTGGCTCCTCTCACGCTCCCCATTTTCAAAAAGGAGCCGCTCCTGCTCCAACTCCTATAAAAAAGGAGCGGCTCTTTTTTAGCGCTCCATAATGAAAATATACCTTCTTTCATAAACGTTCTATTCTGCCAATGAGTGGTCGAAGGACAGGAGTGGGCGTCAAAGGATCTCGACAATATGGGTGGGGATGTCACTTTAAGTGTAATACTGTAAGATAATATTTGACAAAATCTCGCTAATATTTTGAGAGAACATGTCGGACGAAGTATAGGATTATACGTAAATTTTCGTTTCCTGGGGTATAAAATAGAAATAGAAAAATCCCTGAAGTATTTTAAAACAATTTTAATTTTCTACACATTAACAACCTATTTTTTCAGGAAAGGAAAATTTGACCCGATATTTTTTCTATTTATTTTGGAAGGGAATTTAGATTTGTTTTAAGTAAATAAAGTTTTACTTTTAAACATTATTAGTGATTATTTTCTTTTTAAAGAAAACATTTCTCTAAAGAGACAGCCAGGGCAACATTAATCGTTGTGTTGTTGTTTAATATTTGTTTGGTATAATGTATATTATATTTATATAATGTATATATTATTTACAACAGAGAAACATGCAAGTACTTTTAAACAAATCGATTTATCCATTTTTTTTTCAATAGTACAATTTGGGGCGAAAAAAAAACAATGAAGTTTATTTTTTAAAGATTGAATAAAAAAAATATTTTTCATAAGTTGGCCAAAAAATATCAATAACTTGTCAATAATCAATTCAGAGATCCATTTAATGTCTTAAAATTTCATACAAAATATCTGGCCTAGACCGGGAGTTGAAAAAATATCGGGTCAAATTTTCCTCCCCCGAAAAATTAACTGGAGCAAGTTTTCCTAGGTCGGGCAAAAACATTTATTAAAATTAAAAATTTGAATAAAAAAGGTGAAAACGTCTATATTTGAAATCTCTAACAAAAACAAACTGTTAACAATTTTAATATTCGATAATAGATATTTTAAGATAAAGAAAGATATCTAATCTACTTTCGGTTCTAAAAAGACAACAAATTAGTCAGAAAGTCTAATTATTTGCTTTTTTAAATTAAAATTTAAGATATTTTCTTTAATTTAATTAAGTTTAAACATCGGTTTAATTGTAGAATAGGGACCGCTGTTTTCTTTCGCTCATTTCGCTCGGTATTCGCCCAAATTTTGGATAAAACTGATTGTTGGTCTTTATTATATTTTTGGTCCTGAAATAAAATACTCATTTATTTTTTAAAGTGCTGAGAATCTAACTTTAATTCCAGGTTTTAATCGCTGGCGGCCATGTTGGTTTTTATTGTTTTTTTCCTTGGACTAAAGATATTTTTTCTGCTTTAACATTTTTATTACACACCCACAAAAAAAACTTTGAACATTCTATTTACAAAAGCAAGTTTTAACGGAATTTAACGAATCTAAAAGCAAACATGAAAAGGTTAAAACATACTAGTCGTAAATTTAAGAATAACAAAATGTCACCAAAAAGACGACAGGTAAAAATGTGTCATAAAAGTTCAATTTGATATATTCTAAAAAATAAATTAGAATTTTTTGTCAGGACAATATGTACCATTTCACCCCAAAAATCGATTTTATCGAACATTTGGGTGAATACCGAGCGAAATGAGCGAGAAAATCCAACGGCTCCTATAGTATAATTGAACCTAAAATTCTTTATTTTAAAACACGAAATAAAAGAAAAATTGGCTTATTTATTCAATCAGCAATAAACATCCTTGTCATAAATACAAAAAGTTCAAATCTGTAAGAAAATAACTTCAAAGACATCTATAGACTCACTGGCGACATTTGTTGCCCAAATTGTCTCCTGTCTTAAGAAAAGGTTCCCATCAAAAATTTTATTAATTTTTTTTACATGATTTAAAACTTTATTTATTCTTAACGTGTCGTAACGATAAATTACATTGATTCTTTTTAAAATAAAGTGTATTTTTTTAAATTTTAAGTATGAAAAAGTTAATTAAAGTCAATGACTACACTGACAATTTATTTATTGAAAAAAAAAGTTAAAACAGTTATTTATTGATAAACAGAATTCAATTTTGAAAGAAAATGTCATGTTTGAATTCCCTTTATTTATTAATAAATAATTGTTTTTAACTTCTTAAATATTTATTAATGAAAAAAAGACAAAACAAATACAAATCTTTCGAAATAATTGATGATGAATTGTAAAATTAACGAAATTATTGAATCTCTAAAAATAAAAGTTTGAGGGCGGTGTAAAAGTGAGTGGTTGTTGGAAGGCTAATCCCACCTGGTTATTACAGAACGAGGCTACCATACCAATCCAAGTTCATCGTTAGTAGAAATTATCCAATTTTTAAAATTCTTTTTTTCGTTAAGTTCCTGGGTATCAAATTTGTCAATTTTTTGTTTATTTTCAAGATTATAAAAAACATTTCTTGCGCTGATAAGTCCACGTTCATGTATGAAAGGGAAATATAATTATTTCGCATTTTTCATTTTCCCAGAAACTCTAATCATTCACATGAAATATTTTTTGCAATTATATTATTTTTTTGGTGAAAATATTGGGTTCTCTAATTCAAAAAAATGATTTTTCTTCGAGTTATAGTGATTTTGTTTACACGGTATTTAGGGGCCTTTTTCGTAATATATAAAATATATTAAAATTTTTTGTTTTAATTGTTAACTTCTATAATGCTTTATTTTCATAAAAACAAAAAAAAATTAATGCATTTTCTTTTTTATTAATATATAAAAATATAACTATAGGTGTACTTGGTTTTAAAAAAATAATACATTTTCACTAAGATTTAAAAAAAAAAAAATGGTTTTATTATATTCCGTGATTGTTGATTAATAAATATTGAAAATTTAATTAAAATTGGTTGATTTCCTGAATTTTAGTGAATTTTTAACTGAGGGGGGGGGTCAAAATGTTTTTACATTTTGGGAATCGGCCATTGATTTTGCACGTACCTAGTTTGAATACATCTAATATGTTTATAAGTGTTTAATGATTGGTACTGTTCCAGATGACGTGCCTAATTTCCGTGACTTCGTGTCGACAACGATTGGGCATGTCGCGGAAGCGCCCAAGCGCTGACGGAATAATATTATTTTTTCTTTCTTTTATCTTATAAAAACATTGACAAAATTTTACCTCCCCCCCAAAAAACGATTTTAATCTATGTATTTTTTCTTTGAATTTATTCGTCTTATATTAGTGTCTGCCAGTCTTCCAGTTAGAGCTTGGCAGTTTGAATGCATGGCTTGGCTATTGCTAAGAACGGGAGCCCTAGCCCGCATTAACCCCTAACCCTTAACCCTAAACCCATTTTCTTTCTTTCTTTGTTTTATGTTAGCAAGAAGAAAAACAGTGTTGGATTGGCAACTGAATTAAGTTCCACTCAACCAAGTGGTGATAAGGCCATCGACCAGATCACCGCACTACGTGATAATTACTGCGCGACATGAAAATTAGGCGCCAAATTTGTTCTTTCAAAATTGTATCTTCAGTCCGATAATAAAAGTTGTGCAATACGCACGTATTATTGTTACCCCATTCTATTCTTGTCTTTTCTTCTATGTCTTCGTGACTCATAGTCTACCACAATGTTACGCTCTACCCCTCAAAGCTTAACAGGTTATGTGCCCAGCTATGCAAACCACAGACTAATGTTTCAGGGAGATTAAAGAAAGTATGAATTATGGGAAGTGAAGTTCCTTGGCTAAATACGGACTCAAAAACTGTACAGCACCATTACAGCAGGGAGCGAAGTTGAAATAAATCAGAACAAGAACGCAGAAGGTTTTGGTGAACTAGTACAATACCTAGATGACCGAAGTCTTTCGTTGATCATACGAGATGCGAATAACGATGGCAGAAAAGCATTAAATATCCTAAGAGAACATTATCTGTCACGTGGAAAGCCAAGAATAATTTCGTTGTACACGGAATTAACATCGTTGCAAAACAAGTCAAATTAAAATATTACAGACTATGTAATAAGAGCGGAAAATGCCGCCACATTCCTAAAAAATGCCGGAGAAACGATAAGCGATGGATTACTGATCAATGATTATAAAAGAGATTACCGAGTGGATATAAGACATTCACCACGGTAATAACGCAGAGAGATACACCTATGACATTCCAGAACTTTAAAACCGCTCGAAGAAACTTCGAAGAAACTGAAAAAACCCAAGGTGAAAGCGCGAACGTAGTAATGAGAAAAGAAATATAACAGCCAACCAGCAACCATTTCCAGACCAAATAAATATAACAAAAACGAATTCAATGGATCATGCTTCTTATGCGAGCGATATGGACATAAATCCGAAAATTGTAAAAAACCAGCACGCTGGTGCAAAAACTGCAAAACACGAACACATGACACACATTTTTGCAGAAACACACAAGATAGATACTCAAACACTGAAGGGAATGCGATAAAACACATATCAGATAAGAACACTTTTTATATTTTTTTCTGTTAATAACGCTAGTGACTCTTCATATCTTGATTTATTAGTCGATTGTGGGGCCACAACCCATATTTTAAACGACGAGTCCAAGTTCGTTAACTTCGATAAAGAATTTGATTCCTCCCGTCATATTGTTGAGCTAACCGATGGAAGCCGATACAATAATTTGGCGCTAAAAAGGGAGGATGTTTCTATTAAAATGACTGATACAAATGGAAGGATATATAATAATATCTTAAAAAACACTTTATATATACCTTCTTTTAATAATAATATATTTTCAGTACAAGCGGCGACAGAAAAGGGTGCTTACGTTGAATTTAAACCTAACTCTGCAACATTAAATACTAATAGAACTAAATTTAATATATATAAGAAAGGTAAACTATATTACTTAAATAATGTAACTTCTCCGAAGAAAATAAAACATTCGCTAGAAAAGTGGCATAGCATAATGGGACATTGCAACAGCGACGATATAATTAAATTAGAAAAACACGTTTCTGGTATACAAATTAGTGACAAAAAACAATTTAATTGTGAAGTGTGCCCACAGGCAAAAATGCCCCAATTCAAAAATAAAATACCTGAAAAACGAGCAACAAAAATACTTGAACTAGTACACATTGATCTAGCAGGACCGATAGAGAGGGCTTTACGCGTTCCACTACTTTTGGAGCTGTCCCGCTCCTGCTCAAACGCCCAAAATTGGAGCTGGCTCCTCTCACGCTCCCCATTTTCAAAAAGGAGCCGCTCCTGCTCCAACTCCTATAAAAAAGGAGCGGCTCTTTTTTAGCGCTCCATAATGAAAATATACCTTCTTTCATAAACGTTCTATTCTGCCAATGAGTGGTCGAAGGACAGGAGTGGGCGTCAAAGGATCTCGACAATATGGGTGGGGATGTCACTTTAAGTGTAATACTGTAAGATAATATTTGACAAAATCTCGCTAATATTTTGAGAGAACATGTCGGACGAAGTATAGGATTATACGTAAATTTTCGTTTCCTGGGGTATAAAATAGAAATAGAAAAATCCCTGAAGTATTTTAAAACAATTTTAATTTTCTACACATTAACAACCTATTTTTTCAGGAAAGGAAAATTTGACCCGATATTTTTTCTATTTATTTTGGAAGGGAATTTAGATTTGTTTTAAGTAAATAAAGTTTTACTTTTAAACATTATTAGTGATTATTTTCTTTTTAAAGAAAACATTTCTCTAAAGAGACAGCCAGGGCAACATTAATCGTTGTGTTGTTGTTTAATATTTGTTTGGTATAATGTATATTATATTTATATAATGTATATATTATTTACAACAGAGAAACATGCAAGTACTTTTAAACAAATCGATTTATCCATTTTTTTTTCAATAGTACAATTTGGGGCGAAAAAAAAACAATGAAGTTTATTTTTTAAAGATTGAATAAAAAAAATATTTTTCATAAGTTGGCCAAAAAATATCAATAACTTGTCAATAATCAATTCAGAGATCCATTTAATGTCTTAAAATTTCATACAAAATATCTGGCCTAGACCGGGAGTTGAAAAAATATCGGGTCAAATTTTCCTCCCCCGAAAAATTAACTGGAGCAAGTTTTCCTAGGTCGGGCAAAAACATTTATTAAAATTAAAAATTTGAATAAAAAAGGTGAAAACGTCTATATTTGAAATCTCTAACAAAAACAAACTGTTAACAATTTTAATATTCGATAATAGATATTTTAAGATAAAGAAAGATATCTAATCTACTTTCGGTTCTAAAAAGACAACAAATTAGTCAGAAAGTCTAATTATTTGCTTTTTTAAATTAAAATTTAAGATATTTTCTTTAATTTAATTAAGTTTAAACATCGGTTTAATTGTAGAATAGGGACCGCTGTTTTCTTTCGCTCATTTCGCTCGGTATTCGCCCAAATTTTGGATAAAACTGATTGTTGGTCTTTATTATATTTTTGGTCCTGAAATAAAATACTCATTTATTTTTTAAAGTGCTGAGAATCTAACTTTAATTCCAGGTTTTAATCGCTGGCGGCCATGTTGGTTTTTATTGTTTTTTTCCTTGGACTAAAGATATTTTTTCTGCATTAACATTTTTATTACACACCCACAAAAAAAACTTTGAACATTCTATTTACAAAAGCAAGTTTTAACGGAATTTAACGAATCTAAAAGCAAACATGAAAAGGTTAAAACATACTAGTCGTAAATTTAAGAATAACAAAATGTCACCAAAAAGACGACAGGTAAAAATGTGTCATAAAAGTTCAATTTGATATATTCTAAAAAATAAATTAGAATTTTTTGTCAGGACAATATGTACCATTTCACCCCAAAAATCGATTTTATCGAACATTTGGGTGAATACCGAGCGAAATGAGCGAGAAAATCCAACGGCTCCTATAGTATAATTGAACCTAAAATTCTTTATTTTAAAACACGAAATAAAAGAAAAATTGGCTTATTTATTCAATCAGCAATAAACATCCTTGTCATAAATACAAAAAGTTCAAATCTGTAAGAAAATAACTTCAAAGACATCTATAGACTCACTGGCGACATTTGTTGCCCAAATTGTCTCCTGTCTTAAGAAAAGGTTCCCATCAAAAATTTAACATGTCGATGTAAAAATGTTCTGTTTTCAAGCTTAACTCTCTCGTTCTTTCTTCCTCTCTCTCTATTCCTATCCCCCCTTTCTCTCTCTCATATACATTTACCAGAGATATAATTTTTAAAAAAATAACTCAGAGTAAACTCTGAGACTATCTTTTCTTTTCCTTTTTATTGCTGAATAAAAAACTAATGTTTAAACAAAAAAAAATCAAATAATTTTGGAGCGAGGAGCGCGGAGCGATAAAACCACTACTCTTTAGTCCCAAATGGAGTTGCTCCCGCCCCACCCTCCCTGTATATAAAATGAGCCCTCCTCTCCTTCGCTCCAGCAAAAAGGAGCGTGTTCCTTTTTGGAGGGCTCCGTAAAGCCTTGCCGATAGACCCCATAGCAAAGGATGATTTTAAGTACGTATTAGGGTGTATAGATGATTATTCCGGTCTCATAGTCACCTACATGTTGAAAAGTAAAAGTGACGCAGTGGAAGCCTTCAAAAGATTTATAGCTGACGTTGCCCCGTATGGAAATATAAAAACAGTAAGAAGCGATCAAGGCACGGAATTTACTTCTAAAATCTTCGAATCGCTACTAATTAAGAATAAGATACATCATCAAAAATCGGTGCCCTACTCCCCCCACCAAAATGGTACGATCGAAAGAGCATGGCGCACAATTTTTGAAATGGCTAGGTGCATGCTAAAACATGCTAACCTTTCAAAATATATGTGGTCATACGCTGTTATGTCCTCAACGTATATTCGTAACCGATGTTACAACTGTTCGGATCGAGAGGGTGATGTTCCCGGACTATAAACGTGCAAAGTTGAATCAAGCAATGTTGCATGCAAAAGACAGAGTAATAATTAACAAACAAAATGAAGTAGTTCAAATAACGTTTATTGAACGTGTGTGTACGTGGAATGATGAAGTGTGTGGTGTATGCATGTGTGTCGATGGAAAAACAGTTCTTGAAAAAGGTATGAGAAGAAATGAATTCGGCGTAGGAAAAGTCTTTGAAAGCCGTACGCAAAGAAAACGAGTTGAGAACTCTTACCGTTGTTTGCCCACGTGTGTTGGTAGTTGTTATGCCCATTGAGAAGAAAAGCGTGAGACGAAACGCTAGTGTATTAGCGTCGTTCTGTCGACCAGAGAAGAGTGAAACGGAACGCTAGTGTCAGCGTCTGTCTGCCGAGGCAGGTCGGTGAGGAAGAGAGAGAATTTCCGTTTTGCACCGGCTCTTATAGTCCGAAGGGCAGATAACTCTGGTGTCGCTTTACAGTGCCACCTGTCGGTGAAAAAGCGACACCTACCGGCAAACCGGTGTAGTTATGTTTTGAAAGGAGGAGGTAACTGCTACAAGGACTCCCCCCCAGATTGAAAAATATTGAGAATATTATTCAATATGTACAGTTGTAGATGAGAAGCATTCTTTGTGGGTATGTCTGTTTTGCTGTTGAAGATTAGAAAAAGTAGTGTGCACGCTACTTATTTCTGTTTCTGCATTTGTATTGAATGATTGATCGCAAGTGCGTCTGCGGAATTGAGTGTTTGTAACGCATGTGGATCTGCGTGTTGTTTGGGTCTGCGTCAAGTTTGAGTGCAAGTGAGTTTGCGGTCGAAAAATGTTGAGTGCAAGTGAATTTGCACTTGTTGGTGGCGTTGTTCATGTTGATTAGTCTGCGTGATGCGAAGCTGATGAACGAACGTTGAATTGTCAGTGTTGTCCGGGAATGTTTGGTGCTTGGGTCTGCGCGGTTGTTGATGAGTGAGCACAAGTGGGTCTGTGCGGTGTTGATGAGCGAGCACAAGTGAGTCTGTGCAGTTGTTGATGAATGAGCACAAGTGAGTCTGTGCAGTGGTTGATGAATGAGCACAAGTGAGTCTGTGCAGTTGTTGATGAATGAGCACAAGTGAGTCTGTGCAGTTGTTGATGAATGAGCACAAGTGAGTCTGTGCAGTGGTTGATGAATGAGCACAAGTGAATCTGTGCAGTTGTTGATGAATGAGCACAAGTGAGTCTGTGCGGTGTTGATGAATGAGCACAAGTGAGTCTGTGCAGGTGTTGATGAATGAGCACAAGTGAGTCTGTGCGGTGGTGATGAATGAGCACAAGTGAGTCTGTGCAGGTGTTGATGTTGTTCATGTTAATTAGTCCGTGTTGTGGAGCTGATGAACAAACATCTAGTTGTTGAGATCGATGGTACACTATGGTCAAAATCAGATGCACAAATGTCTGCAAGTGAGTTAGCAGGTCCAGGTACAAGTGGGTCTGTACTGGTGTTGGTGCGTGTCGTTCGCGTTGATGTGTCCTCCAGTTGATCAACGAACGTCCAGTTGTTGAGTATTTAGTCGTGCTTGTGCAGGTGTACTCATTTTGAACTGGTGTGATTTCTTCCATAGTGTCGTCAGTGATGTCCGGAAATGTTTGGTGCTTGATGAATGTCCGGGAAAATGTGGTTGTTCATCTTGTGTTGAAGATTGTTGGTAGGCCTTGAAGGGTGATGTTGTTCGTGTTTGTCAGTTTTGTAGTTTTCTTTTCCTTTATATATATATTTCCACCACGTGGGTAGAAAGGAAAAAGAAAAGAAAAAAAATGGAGTCATAATTTGTTTCACACGAGGAATGACGTTTTTGTTTTCGTTTGTTTGAATGTTAGTTTCCAAGTAGAGAAAGGATGGCGGCTTCTCTTTCCCTTGTTGTTGAAAAGAAAGAAAAAATTCGTATTTTCTTTTTTTTTTGTTTGAATTTTTTTTTTATCAACACGTGGTCATGGCAAGGGGTGGCGGCATTTTTTTGAATTTCCTTTTTTTTTTTTCCAACACGCTGTCACGAAAAAGATGGGCAGCGTGAGCGTTTGTTTTCTTTTGTTTTCTTTTCATCTCCACGTGTTCGAAACAAAAGAAAATGGCGTCTTGTAAGGTCCCTTTGTTCGTCGAAAAAGAAGAAAAAAAAGGATTGGCAAAAGTTTGTCTTTTTCTTTGTATATAATTTTCCGACACGTGGGTAGAGAAAGAAAAAATGAAATTGTAATTTTTTTATACTCGGGGAGAGCCGAGAAATGTTTTTGTTTTTCTTTGTTTGGGGTTTTCCACGTGGCCAGGAAAAAAAATAATGGCTGCTTCTTTTCTTTTGTTTATTTGTATATTTCTACCACGTGGGTAGAAAAAAAAAGGAAAAAGATGGGTGCGTAATTCGTTTCACCACGAAAGAAAAAAAAAACGAGAAATGATATATATTTTTTTGCTCTAGTACGAAATTAATTACTCCGCCACATACAACAAAGCTTGCACGTCGGGTCACCAATGTTCGGGACCGAGAGGGTGATGTTCCCGGACTATAAACGTGCAAAGTTGAATCAAGCAATGTTGCATGCAAAAGACAGAGTAATAATTAACAAACAAAATGAAGTAGTTCAAATAACGTTTATTGAACGTGTGTGTACGTGGAATGATGAAGTGTGTGGTGTATGCATGTGTGTCGATGGAAAAACAGTTCTTGAAAAAGGTATGAGAAGAAATGAATTCGGCGTAGGAAAAGTCTTTGAAAGCCGTACGCAAAGAAAACGAGTTGAGAACTCTTACCGTTGTTTGCCCACGTGTGTTGGTAGTTGTTATGCCCATTGAGAAGAAAAGCGTGAGACGAAACGCTAGTGTATTAGCGTCGTTCTGTCGACCAGAGAAGAGTGAAACGGAACGCTAGTGTCAGCGTCTGTCTGCCGAGGCAGGTCGGTGAGGAAGAGAGAGAATTTCCGTTTTGCACCGGCTCTTATAGTCCGAAGGGCAGATAACTCTGGTGTCGCTTTACAGTGCCACCTGTCGGTGAAAAAGCGACACCTACCGGCAAACCGGTGTAGTTATGTTTTGAAAGGAGGAGGTAACTGCTACACAACAAACGTATTAACAGCACACCATACAATTTTTTTACGGGCGATAAACCAAATATATCAAATATGCACTTATTTGGAAGCATTTGTTACGCATATATACAAAACCCCCAAAAATTGGAAGACCGAAGTAAGGAGGGAATTTTTGTAGGATATGCCAGAGGTAGTCCGGCCTACTTAATATATTTTCCCGAAACCGGTGAAATAAAAAATGTCAGAATAGTAAAATTTACAGATAAATTTAAAGATAATATAAAAGAAACAGACGAAAGTGCTACAACTGAAAATATTCAAACAGTTGAACCCGAAACAGAAGTAGTAACTGAAAATATTGGGAGAACGAAAACCTGCCCAAATATCTTAATGACTACTATGTAAAAGACGAAAATAATGACGCAATAAAATACACGATAGATTATTGTTACCACATAAGAAATGTACCAAGTACATACGAAGAAGAGATAAATTCAGATAGTTCCAAAAACTGGCAGAAGGCCATGAAAATGGAGATGGACATTTTAAAAGAAAATAAAACATTTGAATTAACTGAATTACCTCAGAATAAAACCCTAATCCCAGCACGATGGGTGTATACTATTAAAACTGATGAAAATCAGGGAGATATATTTAAAGAAAGACTAGTGGCAAAAGGTTATGCCCAAAAGCCAAACGAAGAAACATTCTCACCAACAGCAAAATTAACTTCAATAAGAATGTTGATGCAAATCACGGCACAATACGATCTAAAAATACATCAATTAGACGTAAAATCAGCCTATCTAAACGCACTGATAAATTTGGAACTTTACATGGAACTGGCAAAAGGATTTGAAATAGAAAATAAAAACAAAACCGGTAGATTAGTGTATAAATTAAATAAATCACGATATGGTTTAAGACAAAGTGGTAGAAATTGGAATAATTTATTACACACACATCTAATAGAAAACGGATTTAGTCAATCATTGGCAGACGTTTGTGTTTATACACAATATAATGACAAAAATCCAATTATTATTGTATGGGTAGATGACATACTAATAGCAACAAAATGTAACGAAAATATGATAAATACGAAAATTATTCTAAAAGAAAAAATTTAAAATGACAGATCAAGGCAAAATCAATATTTTTTAGGCATAGAATTTACATCTGAAAACAAAACAATATACATGCATCAAAAACGATATCTTCAAAAATTATTACAAAGATTTGGAATGAAAGATTGTAAACCTAAATACACACCTAGCGAAAATAATATTAACAAGTTATTTAACGAAACTAGGAAATTAGCAGACGAAAAGCTATATAGAGAAATTGTCGGAAGCTTAACATATGCAATGACAGCCACCAGGCCAGACTTATGTTTCATAGTAACAAAACTATCACAATATAGGAATAAACCATACGAAAATCACATGCTGTTAGCTAAACACGCCCTAAGGTATATAAAAGCCACAATCAATCAACAATTAATATTCAACCCCACTAAAAGTACTTTAAACATCATAGGTTTTTGCGATGCAGATTGGGCAAACTCACAGGATAGAAGAAGCATAACTGGATATGGATTTAAAATCTCAGACGACGGGCCATTAATTTCGTGGAAAACACGAAAAAGTCCACAGTCGCGTTATCTACTTGCGAGGCTGAATATATGTCAATCAGTGCAGCCACACAGGAAGGAAAATACCTATATGGCGCAGGGACACTGTTGTCTCTCGCCCATTATGGAAGCGCACATGGGCATAGTTTGGATTGACTTCCAGTATGTCAACGGTTTCGACTAGGGGCTCATATTTGCTTCCGCGTACATGACGCTTCAGGAGAGCAGATTTAGATTGGATTAACCAAGTTGGTATGGAATTGCCAGTAGCTGATCTCCTTTGAAAATTAAATAGCCGTTCATGGGGAGTACAGTTAGTGGAAGTGGAAAGCAATGAGCGAATGCAGTGGAGGGCTACATCTAACACCTTCTCCCAATTAACAATAGGGAGATTTCTCGACCGTAGGGCCAGACCTACTGTTTGCCAGATGATATCATTGTATCTCTCTACTTGTCCATTGCCTTGAGGATTAAATGCGGTCGTTCGACTGGTAGCAATGTTTCGAGAACACAGAAAGTCCCGTAGTTCATCAGACATGAAAGCCACTCCACGATCGGAGTGCACAAAGGAAGGATTTCCGAAAATAGAAAATAAGTTGGTCAGATGTTTCTTGACTGTTGCAGCAGAGACATCGACACAAGGGAAAGCGAAAGGAAAGCGGGAGTATTCGTCTACCACTGTTAGCATGAAGCGGTTGCGGGAATTGGAAGGTAGTGGTCCCTTGAAGTCGACACTCAATCTTTCGAATGGCTGACTCGCTTTTATGAGTGTTTGGGGTGATATTTTAATAAATCTAGGTTTTATCTCGGAACAGGTCTGGCACGCTCTGGTTACCGCTTTCACATCCTCCACAGAGTATGGCATATTCTTATTCCTGACAAAGTGTAGCATTCGGGTTACTCCCGGATGACATAAATCGTTGTGCAAGGTGTGTAACTTGTCTACAGAGATGGTAGAAGAGCAAATTCGAGATAGGGCGTCCGCAGCAGCATTCTGTTTTCCTGGGCGATACGCTATGTCATAACTGAAACAGGCAAGTTCCAGTTTCCACCTGGTGATCTTCTCGTTTTTGATCTTGCTCTTACCTTTAGGGTCGAACATGAAGGAGACAGATTTTTGATCTGTGATCAGCTTAAAGTACTTCCTAAGCAGTAAGTGTCGCCATTTTCGAATCACTTCTACGATACAATAGGCCTCCTTCTCTACCGATGAGTGCTTTTGCTCGGCTGAAGTTAGAGTTCTAGAAAAACAAGCTACGGGCCGACAATTTTGGGTTAGAGAAGCAGCGATGGCATGTTCCGAGGCATCAGTTTCGATCTCAAGTGGGAGAGAAGAGTCTATGGCTACCAGGGATGATTTTGCAATCTCCTTCTTCAGGCACTTGAAGGCATCCGTTTGTACCTCAGTGAGGGGAAAAAGGGTAACTCTGGTTAGGGGATGTAATTTTTCGGAAAAGTTCAAGATCCACCTAGAATAGTGAGAGAACATCCTCATTGCTCATCGAAGAGAAGGAAGGTCTTGGGGTACTGGCAAGTCCATCAGTCCTTTGAGTCTATCTGGGTCGGGTTTTTGCTTATCGTATACCCGAGCAAGTCTACGGAAGAAAGCGAATAATGACATTTGCTTTGGTTCAGTGTCAAACCGTACTTTGTCACACTATCCATGAATTCTTTCAGATTGATGTCATGCTCGGCCTGATTTCGTCCACAAATGATAACGTTGTCGATATAGGCATAGGTTCCTTTGAGCTCTTCTCGCTTGATGATGTCATCAATCACTCGTTGGAAACTCGCTACTCCATTGGTCACTCCAAACGGGATTCTACAAAATTGGTACAGAGACCCAGCAGCAGTGTATCTTCGTTTCTCTGGCTTGATAGCAACCTGGTGATAGGCACTGGTTAAATCAAGAGTGCTAAATACTTGGTAACTGGCAATCTCATTCACCATGTCCTCTATCCGAGGAAGAGGATAAGCATCCAAGAGAGTGAACCGGTTTATCGTCTGGGAGTAATCCACAACAAGTCTCTTCTTGTGATTTTCGGGAGATACTACGAATGTTTGGGCTCGCCAAGGGGATTGAGAAGGCTCTATAATATCTTCCTTTAGCATCCGGGAGATTTCAGACTGGATGAATTTAGCGTCCGATATACTATGTCTCCTGGATTTAACAGCGATTAGATGACAGTCTGAGGTTAGATTCGTAAACAGACAGGGATAAGGGACATTTTTAATCGCGGTCAGTCTACAAACAGTGAGAGGCGGGAGTGGTCCCCCGAAAGATATTTTTACTGAAGAATGTTGGCATAGAAATTTATGACCGAGAATGATGTCACAATATAGGTTAGCCATAACCGATAGCTTGACCTTACTGTACTCTCTACCACTCATGCTGAGGGATACAACACAATGTCCAAGAGTAGAGGACGAATGAGAACTGCTAGCCATTAAGATTCTTTCAGAACTTGGCGTGACTGCCAACCTGAGCCTTTTAACCTTATCAGGATGAATAAAGTTTTCCGTGCTCCCTGTATCAACGAGTATTTTCACAGGCTGACCTTTGATTTTCCCACACAAGTACGAACGAGATAGACTCTCTGAGAAGCCAGAAGAAGAAACAGACGTAGCAAGAAGAGACTCACCGTAGTTGATAGCAGCCGCGGTAGACGATTTGCAGACACGAGCGAAATGTCCTTTCTTTTCGTAATTTTTACAGATCGAATTTCTAGCAGGACATCTCGATCTGTCGTGTCTCTGGTTTCCGCAAAAGAAGCATTTCTGTCCAGGGAGAGCGGCCACTGTAGGCTCTTCGTCGCACATAGACTGGTCCTCCCTCGTTTCTTCAATCCGGGCAGTAGACACCGACGCCGTTATGGAGTCCGGTTGAGCATAAGACGCAGATTGCTTTAGGGCCATTTCCAGAGTAAGGGCTTGGTTGTAAGCTGTGCGTAGGTTCAGCGTCTTATTTTCTAGAAGCCTCTGTCAGATGTGATTTGACGAGATCCCGCTGATGAACGCATCTCTTATGTGTTCGTCGCTCGATTGAATTGCTGTAACGGCCTGGAAGTCGCAGTCCTTCGCTAGTCTCCTCAGAGATTGCAGGAATTGATCGACATTTTCGTCGACTTTTTGCCGGCGGGTGGCCAAAAAATGTCTGCAGACAACGCTGTTCTTAGGCTGGACGAATACTTCTTCGAGGACCGTCATAGCGGAGTCGTACTCCTTTACATCTGAGATGTATTTAAAAACAGCCGGAGAGACAAGATTTACGAGTAGATTTCGTTTCTGCTTGTCGGTTATTGGTGTCTGTAGATGAGATGCGTTCACCGCCCTGAGAAAAATATCGAAGGTACTTTTCCAGTGTCCCCACGTGTCGGCGGCTCCGGGTTTAGTGGGATCTAAATCGAGTCATTCTGGTTTGAGGTATTTCTCCATCGTTACGTTAGGAAATTAGCAAGTTCTTAGTTGAATAAATTGTTGTGAGTTGAGTGAGAGAAGACTGAGTCGAGAATGCTTGTTGAAGCTTTATTCAACTAAGAACTGAACAGAAGTAATGTTGTCTAAAAGAACGCCATAAATGAATGAATAGATAAAAGGGGAAGCTATCCACTTCCGGAACGCAGGGGGAGAGATTGAAGAGTTCTTCTTATCACTACACTACCCAGCCGAGTAGAGACTGGCAAGGAAGAACACCGACAACAACTAGACGAAAGATCGACAGTAATGAAAACAAACCACGATCTCAATAGATACACTAGAAACCTACAACCACTGTATCCAGGCCAACACGTGTCAATAACAAACAAAAATGACAAAACGTGGCACCCTGAAACAATCGTCCAGAAGGATGGTAACTCAAGGAGCTACAATGTGGAAACTCCAAATGGAACAAGACTCCGCCGTACCCGTACTCACCTACGTGCTGTACCAATACCGACAGTGAAGAAGAAAGTACACTTTGCTGATCCAACATCAAGGACGGTACAATGTAATGACCAACCCAATGCAAATGACGGCAGGAAACAAACCACCATCCCACACGATGATAGAGAAATCACACCAAACGAAGACCATATACAAAGAAACTCAACCCACACTAGATCTGGACGAGTCATAAATATGCCAGCCAGATTCAACGACTCTATATAACCATAAACATTGCAGACAGAATCTATGACTACTCAACAAATACCAGCACTACAAGACAATTACAAAACAGACAATAATACATAAAAAACAATCACTATATCCTAATCAATATATCAATTCAGATTCCCATACACTCATATGAACACTACTAAACAGGGAGGATGTTGTGACGGCACCACTTTTCCCGGCCGCCAGCGCCAAATGGCTCAAGTGACTCAATCGAAGTCATTTAAAAATAAAGAATAGTCTTCAATATTAAAGATAAGCATATAATTGTCCCCCCCCCCCCCGAATACATTTTTTTTCGGTTTCTTTTTCTACTTTTCCACCCACCGGCAGCACCAAATGGCTCAAATGACTCAATTGCAGACATTTAAAAATAAAGAATAGTCTTCAATAGTAAAGATAAGCATATAATTGTCTCCCCCCCCCCCCATCGAATACATTTTTTTTCGGTTTATTTTTATTTTTCTACTTTTCCACCTGCCGCCAGCGGCCGCCACCACCAAATGGCTCAAGTGACTCAATCGTAGTCATTTTAAAATAAAGAATAGTCTTCATTATTAAGAATAAGCATATAATTGTCATTTTATTGCTTCTCATCCCCCCCGAATACAATTTTTTTTTAGTTTCTTTTATGTTATACTCAATCTTTTGCACTTTAAGGACAGCGCTGATACAATAACGTTATAATAACCCATTATAAATTTAAAAAAAAAAACACCCATTATAAATTTTAAAAAAACAGTATTTCACACACATATATATATATAGAGAGAGAGATAGAAGAAAAAAGAGTGATAAATATGAGACGATTGTCCAGATTTATTTCAAATTTCAATTGTTCAATGCAAGGTGTATTCAGAATAAACTAATGTTTATTATTCTTTCCTTAAGCCAAGGCTTTTCAAAGATCGAAATCTTATCATCAGAGGAGAAATACAGATGGATAAGTTGGCTTTCGAAAAAACCAAAGTTCAAATATTTGAAAAATATGAAAATTATTATTAAAAATTATTAAAATAATTTTTGTTAAAAAAACGTAAAGAATGAAAAGAAAAGTTCCGTGAAAAAGATATGCAAATTGTCCGGGTGGTAAATTTCCGTTGAAATTCTTCACACTCTACAATTCACCGGACTCCTTTTCAACGGAAATTTACCACCCGGACAATTTGCATGGGGGGGAGCAATAAAATGACAATTATATGCTTATTCTTAATAATGAAGACTATTCTTTACAATGGTACTCATACTCATGTATCAATAGATAGGTTAAAACCTTACATAGAACCAACTAGCAATAACGACAAAAATAGAACTACTAAGAAAGCACAGACAGATGCGTGCACAACTAACAAGGAAAATATGAAAACAAATACCGCTGACGAAGTCGATAAAAAAATTACTAGTAAAACATATGAGTCTAGATCTGGAAGAAAAGTTACATGGAAGAAAAATAATGAATTTTTTTATTTTTAATAACTATTTAAAAATACGACTACTTATAATAAGACAGAGGAATAGATATAAGTATAAGAATAATGAGAAAACAAAACTAAGGAGATTACAAAAAAATAAATAAATAAATAAATAAATAAAAAATAAAAGTAAAATAAAAATAGGGTAGTGCCTATCGGTTAAGCTTCGCTTACTATTGTGGCAGATCAATAGATCGATAAGACGAACGGGCATTGAAGGAAAGTGCTAGCCTGTTTAGTTACTCCTTTTCTTTCTAGGTTCTTTCGGCTTACTCTCTCCTCTTCTTTCCTCTTCTTCCTCTTCTTTTCATTTCTTTCTTCTTGAAGAGGGGATCATCTTGCGGGCAAGTTGCTCGTAAAAATAAGTTTGTTAGGATCGGATCGTGTTCCCGACTAGAAGCGAGTTCATAAAATCAAGCAATTGTTGCATGTAAAAAAAAAGAGTAATAATTAACAAACAAAAGGAGGTAGTTCAAATAAGGTTTATTGAACGTGTGTGTACGTGGAATGATGACATGTGTGGTGTATGTATGTGTGTCGATGAAAAAACAGTTCTTGAAAAGAGTATGTGAAGAAAATGAGTTCGACGTGGGAAAAGTCCTTGAAAGCCGTATACAAAGAAAATGAGTTGAGAACTCTTACCGTTGTTGAACACGTGTTGATGGAGCGCTGGTGTCTAGCATCGTTCAGCGAGGCCAGTTGAATAGAGAAGAGAGTGAGACGGAGCGCTGGTGTCTAGCATCGTTCAGCGAGGCCAGTTGAATAGAGAAGAGAGTGAGACGGAGCGCTGGTGTCAGCGTCGTTCAGCGAGGCCAGTTGAATAGAGAAGAGAGTGAGACAGAGCGCTGGTGTCAGAGTCGTTCTGCGAGGCCAATTGAAAAGAGAAGAGGGTGATTTTCCGTTTACACCGGTTTTTATAATCAGAAGGACAGATAACTCTGGTGTCGCTTTTCAGCGCCACCTGTCAGTAAAAAAGCGACACATAACGGCCAACCGGTGCAGTTATGTTTGAAAGGAGGAGGTAACTGCTACAAGTTATAACAGATGTGGCCAAAGTGTGAACTCTCAAGAAAAGTGTTCACACATGTTTTGAACAAGTGGGTGCGAAATAAACTTTAATAAAACCAGGGAATTATCGGAAAAAAATCAGCATTCTTGGCGACAACGGATAGCTCGCCTCGCCATCAATGAAGACAGCAACAACAACAAGAGCATCCACTTTTAAGCACGCCTGCTGTCTTCCCTGGCAATAACAGCTTAACCAAGAACGCACACACACACGCACACATGCACAAACGTTAAAGACAACGTTAACTTTCGTGTCGTTTCAAACATTTTTATCCTGCACAAACTTTATTGTTATATTTTACATTTTTGTAAAATTGTTTATATATAAAAATTTTATTCTTTTACTTTACAGTTTCCCTTTTTTTTTATTAACAATATTATATTGTTAAAAGTTAGCACTCGCTAATTGGTGATCCTTGTTATCGAATCGGTAGATAACTACACAAAATTAATTGTTTAGTGTGGTGGCTTGGTAATCCCTAAAGACGCGACCATCGTTTAAAATACCAGACCCCAAACAGGGAACCAAAGACACCCCACAACTACGATTGAGTCACTTGAGCCATTTGGCGGTGGCGGTGGCGGCGGGTGGAAAAATAGAAAAATAAAAATAAACCGAAAAAAATGTATTCGAGGGGGGGGGTCGGAGACAATTATATGCTTATCTTGGTGATTGTGCATATCAACCCTGACATGTTAGACCGCTCTTAAAAATAAAATAGCTAAAGAAATGTATAAACTTCGTTATGTACTTACGTGGTAGATGAAAAAAAGACTGTACACCAAAAATTATGCAAATTCATCCAGTATTTATTTAATTATAAATAAAAAACTATTTTATCACTCGGTAGATATTTCCACCATTTTGGACGAAAACTCATATTTTCACGATTTCGGGGTTTACATTGTTTACAAAAATGTCAAAATGTACGTAAAATCATTTTTTTTTCTTTCTTTTTCTCATAATTTAATAACTACTGGATGAATTTGCGTAATTTTTTCTGCACAATCTTATTTTCAGCTAACACGTAAGTACATAATAAAGTTTCTACATTCTTTAAATATTTCAATGTCAGGGTTGATATGCACAAGCACCCTTATCTTTAATATTGAAGACTATTCTTTATTTTTAAATGACTGCGATTGAGTCACTTGAGCCATTTGGCGCTGGCGGCCGCTGGCAGCCGGGAAAAGTGCTACCCTGTTGTGATATATTATATACTAGGTACGTGCAAAATCAATTGACCCCCACCCTTCACTTAAAAATTCACTAAAATTCAGGAAATCAACCAATTTTAATTAAATTTTCAATATTTATTAATCAACAATCACGGAACATAATGAAACCATTATTTTAAAAAAAAATCTTAGTGAAAATGTATTATTTTTTTAAAACAAAATACACCTTTACTAAAGTTATATTTTTATATATTAATTTAAAAAAATGCATTCATTTTTTTTATGAAAATAAAGCATTGTAGATATTAATAATTAAAAAATTAATTTTTTTTATATATTACGAAAAAGACCCCTAAATACCGTGTTAACAAAATCACTATAACTCGAAGAAAAATTATTTTTTTGAATTAGCGATATTATTATTGAATAAAGCATTGTTTAATCAATTGTTTCACACAAAAAAATAATATAATTGCAAAAAATATTTCATGTGATTTTAATGATTAGAGTTTCTTGAAAAATAAAAAAAATGCGACATAATTATATTTCCCTTTCATACATGAACGTGGCATCATCAGCGCAAGAAATTTTTTTTATAATCTTGAAAATAAACTAAAAATTGACAAATTTGAGACCCAGGAACTTAACTAAAAAAAGAATTTTAAAAATTGGATAATTTCTACTAACGATTCACTTTGATGAGTATGGTAGCCCCGTTCTGTAATAACCAGCTGGGAATTAGCCTTCTAACAACCAATCACTTTTACACCGCCCTCAAATTGTTATTTTTAGAGATTCAACAATTTCGTTAATTTCACAATTCATCGTCAATTATTTCGAAAGATTTGTATTTGTTTTGTAATTTTTTCATTAATAAATATTTAAGAAGTTAAAAACAATTATTTATTAATAAAGAGAATTCAAACATGACATTTTCTTTCAAAATTGAATTCTGTTTATCAATAAATAACTGTTTTAACTTTTTTTTTCAATGAATAAATTGTCAGTGTAGTCATTGACTTTAATTTACTTTTTCACACTTAAAATAAAATAAAAAACACTTTATTTCATTTATTTTAACGATAAATTACATTGATTCTTTTTAGAATCAATGTAATTTATCGTTACGACACGTTAAGAATAAATCGAGTAAGTAAAGTTTTAAATAATGTAAAAAAATTGATAACATTGACGCAGTTCGTAACGTAAAAATTATTTTTAACATTTAAAAAAAGTTTTATTTCAAATTCTAAGGAAACACATGGTAAACAGACGTCATCAACCATTTCAGAGTCTTACTAAATTAAAAACTAATACCAAGTTAAATATGAACCTTTTAAGTTAAAAATAAAATAAGATCTTAATTGCGTACACTCACAAATATTTTAATTAAATAAGCATTCCCTTTTTTATTATAACAAAATAAGGGTACTTAAATTTGTTTATAACCTTAAAAAGAATAAAGAAATTAATGGATAATAATTTTTCAACTTCTATAAACTATTACAAAACCATTTTTATATATAAAGTTAAAAATGATAAATTATGACATTTTTGTCTTCCATATATTTTGCATAGCGATAGTCAATTGGTAAACAATTTGCTCATTTTTAGTAAAACGTGGGAATTTTTTTTGGTTAATGCAGTATCTTATGACTTTAATTTAATAATTATCTTTTAAATAGTTCCCAAGAACTTATATTTATCTTTCAAGGGATTTTTACAAGTAATTTTTTCAAAGTTCAAAATTCGCTGAATTTTTGGGTTTTTGGGCCGTATATTTCATTATAATTTATTTTTCACACGTAAATATGCAGTTTTTTCGTTTAGAGATTAAATTTAGGCTTTTATCTTTCAAACACAATCAAAGTTGACACGGAAACTAATTAAATAATTAATGATAAGCCCTTTTTAATAAGCATAGTCCGTACAAGAAGCGGCCATTTTTGCACGTACCTATTATATACTAACCATCACATAAGAACTACTGAGGGTTCTAATGTCTCCATAACCTCACGGAATAAACGTACGTAAATTCTCTCCTCGTCCAAGCCTGTGTTATTCTTTACCTAACAATACTTCAAACACCAACGTCACATCGGCTGTTACACGCAACAAAAATCAACAAACTCTCTCAACTATTTCTACTACCAGTGCCACCGTCGACGCCAACGTCATATCGGCTGCCACTACAAGGCAAATCAATAAACCCTCTCAACTATTTCTACTGCTGCTACAGACGCCATGGACGACGTCGGCAAACAAATTTTTACTCACAGAACCGCTGGTAATTCCTTCTCGTTTGTTTTGAAATAAATGATTGTATTCATTCTAAATTTCATCCTGTGTTTGTCTGTTCCTTTCTGCTTGTCACCATACGCGTTCCAGGTACGTGCAAAAATGGCGACTGCTTGCACTGACTCTCGTTCTTAAAAGTGTCCTTTCTTAATTTTTTAAAGCAGTTTTCGTTTAACTTTTGATTGTGTTTGAAAGATAAACGCCTAATGTTATTATATAAAAGGAAACAAATGTATATTTACGTTTGAAAAAAAAAATAGAATTAAAAATGTTGTCAAAAACCCCTATAAACGTCAAAAATTGATTAAAACTGCACATTCAATAAAACACGTTTTAAATTCGTTGGAAAGATAAATATCAATTTTTTGGAACTATTTCAAAGATAATTATTAAATTTAGTCTTAAGAGAGTGAATTAAAAAAAAATTGACCTTCATTTTTCTACTAAAACTTGCCGAATTATCCAAAAGAAAAAATGAAAGTTACTTCACGGGCGCATTTTTGGTGTTTTATGTAAGTGTAAATAAAATTTAGCGACCAAATCTGAAAGTATGGAAGCCCTGGACTGCAGTAATATTTATTTTTATTTAAAAAAATTTATATGGAAGTTATGCTTTATAGAAATTGAAAAATGATTAGACCTTGATTTCTTTATTTTTTAAGGTTACAAAAAATATGTCTACATTAAATTGACAAGTATGGAAGACACGAATTTATTATTTTTTCGAACAAGTTTTTTTTTTTAATAATTTTCCCTTATTTTTATTTTTATGTACTAGTGCAGATTAGAACCCAAGCTAACTCTGACCCTAAACCTTACGCCAAACCTACCCTAACCATGTCTATACCAACCAATTTATGTATCCATTATAATCAAAGAAGATCGCTTTTATTTTGCATATGTAGTTGAAAAAATTTTATCAATTATTTTTACATGATGATTGATTAAAAACTTGAACAATTACATCACTCGATTTATTTTTATAGAATTAATTTAATTTTAAAATACATTAAAAATAAAACTTAATGGGTATTTTTTTTTATTTTAAGCTAAAATAGTATTTAATTTTCAGTGTGAAAAAGTAAATAAATATTCATTGAAAAAAATTAAAACATTAACAAATTGTTAACGTTTTAATTTTTTGTTAATAACAATTATTTATAATTAAATAAATAAAATTCAATTTTAAAGAAAATGTCATATTTGAACTATTTATTTATTAATAAATTTTAAACTTTTTAAAGAATATTTATTAATGAAAAAAAAACAAAGAAAAACTTACGTTTTATCTTTCCAATGAATTGTGAAATTAACGAAATCGATGAATCTCTGAAAAATAACATTTTAGTGGGAGTAGTGGGAGTGGATGGTGAGAGGTCTAATTGCGCCTGTTTATTACATAGCGTGCCTTCTATAGCCTTGCGAATCGATCGTTAGTAGAAATTATTCAATATTTTTAATTCTTTTTTTCGTTAACTTCCTGGGTCACAAATGTGTAAATGTTTATTTTCAAGATTATAAACAAGAAATTCTTGCGCTGATGATGACACGTTTCTCTATGAAAGGGAAATATAATTATGTCGCATTTTTTATTTTTCCAAAAACTCTAATCATTAAAATCACATTAAATATTTTTTGCAATTATATTATTTTTTTTTTTGTGAAAATATTGATTAAACAATGCTTTATTCAATAATAATATCGCTAATTCAAAGAATTAATTTTTCTTCGAGTTATAGTGATTTTATTAACACTGTATTTACTGGCCTTTTTCGTAATATATACGAAATATTTTGAAAAAAAATTTAATTGTTAACATCTACGATGCTTTATTTACATAAGCAACATTTAAAAAATCATGCATTTTTTTATTAATATATAAAAATATAACTTTAGTAAAGGTGTATTTTCTTTTTAAAAAATAATACATTTTCACTAAGATTTTTAAAAAATAATGGTTTCATTATATTCCGTGATTGTTGATTAATAAATATTGAAAATTTCAGTAAAATTGGTTGATTTCCTGAATTTTAGTGTATTTTTAAGTGAAGGGGGGGGGGGCAAAATGTTTTTTCATTTTGGGAATCGGCCATTGATTTTGCACGTACCTAGCGTTCCTTAATATAACATTTATATTTAGTGCTATTCTAATGGTTTTCTATAAAAGAGAGGCAGGAGCCTGTTTGTGGTCAGGGTTTTTTGTTTTATTTGCACTGTTGTAGCATATAAACCCGTTTTGGGTTGTTTAATGCATTGCATTTAATAGTGATCGATTTTGAAAATAATTAGACTTGAAGACAATACAACAATGGTCAAAGAAGGATGAAAGACAAGAAATTAAAGTTTCATATAAAAGTAGCCGGTTTTATTTGGCCAATTACAAATGCTTAGGTTCAGTCGCCTGAGTGACAGGAACGTTGATGTTGAGTGCCTGGTTGGCTTGCTTCTCCATTTTGATGGTCAAAATATGGAGGGCACACTGAGGTTGGAGAACAGCTCAGCAGACTAAAAGAGAAATTGTCTTGAAAGGACAGGGATACAATCTGGTCCACATGCTTTGGAGATGTCAAGGTTTTTTTTATAATAGTCAGGACACGGGAATGGGTGATGGTCAGATCATCTAGTGCGGTTTCTGTCTGTAGTGGAAAATTGGGAAGGGGTTGGTTTGTGGGGTCCAGAGTGAAGTTTTGGCCGAACCACTGGGCAAGTAGTTCGGTCTTATCTGTTGCCATGGAAGCGACTTCATGGTTGTTGAATAAGTAGGGAATTGTTGATTGCCCCTTTTTCATCACAAATCGCAAGTTCTTAATTTCTGAGATGCAATGCGATTTCTAGTCATCTCAGCATACCTATTCTTAACCACAGCTATTATACGCTTACAGTGCTTTCTTGATACTACAAATGTTTGCCTATTTTTAGTTGACTTATGGCAGTGGAATGTGAAGTAATAACGATGGTCCAAAGAAACGCAAATCACTCTGTCTGTAGATCACAACGTCCTCTGTCAACTTCCAAAGCAGATTAACGTTCGTCACACGTGCACTTACTTCGCACCGTCTCGTTTAAGACGGTAAGAGACCCGCTTTTATTATACTGAGGCACACCTAATTTGCATGTGTGCAATGTGATTTCGCGAGACTCTGCGTGAACCGTACGTAATAAAGGTTCATGGACGCCATGTTGAATTCTTTTCTTTCATCTGCAGCGCACAGGACAGACAAACACGAGGACGTTTCGCAGGTAAGCCACCTTCATGTTCCCCACAGAATAGTTGCAGCCTATTCACAATAGCAGCTGCACAGGTCAAAGTGAACTGTTTGGGAGAGTGAGGCTTGCTATGGAATTTTTGCGTGAGGGCAAATGCTTTTATGTCTGCTTTGATCCATTCAGTTACTTCTCTGCACAGTGTTCAGCAGGGTGAGAGAAGATTTTGCTTCAAGGTGCATCCCTCATGAGATCTCTGGTAATATCTGGTTGTTTTGAGTAATGGTGCTTCTGTTTAGTGTCTGGGGGTTTATGGTGATATCAAACATTATTACCGAGTGGGCTCTGACCATCTGTCGCACAAGCTTCGGGCAGTTGTCAGGAACAGGCCGTGAAGCAAGGCTTCCTTGTCCTGATGATCTGGGAAGCGGGTCTGGAAGGTGATGGTTTGTGTAAGGGAATTGGTAATCAAGAAGCTACATGTATTATCGAGCCAATCGCTGTGTTGAACATTTAAATCCCCAAACACATGTATATGAGCACTCGGAACTAAAGAAAATACCCTGTCGATACTACATAGTCAATTAGGATAAAGTCCTGGGTTGAGGGGGAATGATAGAGAAAATATAGGTAACTAATGCTACATTGTATAGTTAATCGAAAACATATGTAGGCCTCATCTTCGGTTTCAAGACTAAGTTCTCTAGTTAAGGGAAGGATCTTACGAATATAGACTCTGAGCCCATGTTTGCGGCAGAGTAGGGGGGGGGTAACCTGGCATATAAAAAAATTGGGAATTTTAAGTGGAGGAAGAATTCTGCATCATCAAAGTTTGTTCTAAGTTCACGGATATTTGTGAAGAAGAGCCTTAAGGGAGGAGGCGATTTGGTTGATTTTGGGGAGGCGCCTGATTTCATCGTTTTTCTGTTATTTTACATTTTCATTTTTTGATAAAGTGGGTTTGGACACTGTGGGTGTTTGATGGATGTCATAAACATAGTGCACACAAGTAGTCTATTAGCCGGATCTGTATCTATGGGGTTAAGGGCTTGGGAAAGCCTACTGGAAATAAGTGCAGGGTCCCTTTCCATGCACGACATGGCACTACAGTTACTCTAATATTATACAACTGTTGATAGAGCAGCCCCTCTTAGTGCTACCTAAGAATTAGTCCAAACAGGAATCAGACAAGCTGTCAAAATTGTACCCTCAACCTGTCAGAACAAGAACAGCCCAGTCTAGTCATATGAAACTCAGTGACAAACAAGTATATCCATATTGTTCAGATAAAGAGAGAGAGAGAGGGGGGCGGCGTCCATTGTCCTAGTCAGAAAACAAGGTCAAGCACTGGGAGTCTTTGAAATTTCCCTGTGATGGTACCTCTGCACCTGACCTATAGATAAAGAAAGAGTGCAAGCCGGGAAATATCTACTCTTTAAGCAATTGTAGGTTTACAAACCGGATATTTTGTTTGAGTCTCCAACTCTAGGAAGGTTGTTGTCCATGACTGAGGAGGCCTCACTTCCACAGATGACGGAAAGTGCAGATTTTACATTAGAGATGGAAGATCTGACAAAATCTATAAATCCATCTCGCCAAATGGAGTAATCCCGCGCCTTGGTACTATATCAGGTATTTCTACACCTCTGCTTGGTTGTTAAAAAGACAAAATCAAAACATACACACACATTATATTTCTATTTAGAATAAGTTTTCGTGTTCCCTCCTGAAAAATTGTATATATATATATGTATATTTATGTATGAAAAATTCCCTATCTTTTTATAACCATAACTGTAATAAAGTTGTAAAATCGACGTTGGCTTAAAGCGGTTCCTAATCTTGGACACAGGTTTGTATCTTGAGTCTCATTTTCTTTTTGTCAATTGTCTATGCTCCAACCCCGTAATATTATTATCCATTCATTTAATTCGTCTATACACTCAATAACTGTGTTCTGTTATTCATATTTAATTTTATTGCATTATTTTGCTTAGTATAATAAAGAGTTTTACATATATAACAAAGTATGGTAAAGTGTTAAAATATTTCATTGATGCATTACATTTAGTTTTTAGTTTAAGATAAAAATCAGTATAAAAATTTTTATTTCTCACTTTTTTGTCTTTGGAATACTATTGCTTAAGCACCAACGTTTTAGAACATTAAAAATTAAACACCATATTACTCTTTTTATTCTTATTTTTGTACATTTTATATATAACTAGCAGGACCCGTGTCCCGGCGTTGCCCGGGGAAATATAACAGCCTGATTTAAATTTTTAAGTTAAATGAATAGATTCAGAAAATAAATCATTTCACTGGAAGTAATTTAGGTAATTAAAATTGGATTTAACATGGAGCTGTGCGCTAGCCTTCTTGTGTTTGTTCTCCTTTATAGTGGTAAAAGTTATTCGTACAAAGCTCTTGAACATCCTACATAAAACTGCCCATGGCTAAAGCAAGGTGAAGTCAAGTTTAGACCCACCACTGCCAATGATTGTCCTTGGAACTTGTTAATTGTCATGGCAAAACACAATTTTACTGGGAACTGAAGCCTTTTAAATGTTATTGCAGAATCCGACGAAATAATGGGTATTCTTGGAAGGAATGTCAGTTTGCCCCTTGCCACACCAGTTAGTATTACAGCTTCTATCACATGAGGTTGCATGCATTTAACACAGTCTCGTTCCATTACATAGCCTTGGAGCATGAAGATTCCGGAGTAACATAATTTGGCATCCAGCTTTCAGCTGTGTGTTGGCATACCAGGCAATTCTAATGAATCTAAAAATTCTGTAGGGTATTGTACAGCCTGGACGCGATCGAGAATAGAATCCACAGAAGTGAACGTTACAGTTTTAATGTACTTCCACAAATATGGCAATTTAATGCAAGCATTAAGCTCATCAGGGGGACTTCTACGTGGAACAATAGGAAGCGTTTGTCGGAAGTCACCTGATAATAATAGTGTTATGCCACCCATAACAGCATCACGTCTCTTGAGATCACGCAATGTTTTATCTAGAGCCTCGACCACTTGTTCATGTGCCATTGTACATTCATCCCATACGATCACGGAACAATTCTGTAAGACTTTGGCTGAATCTGACCCTCTTTCTATTTGACAAATTGGATCAGCATATTTTGTTAGATAATGGCAAGTTAAATGTGGAGTGAGCTGTCCTACCACCAGGAGTACCTCCGGGTGCATCAAGGAATATAAGGCCACCTTGCTGATCTTCTTCAGTATTAACTACAGTACGAAAAATATGAATTTGCTCATTATTTAGTCGTGCGATACCATCTCGAACAATTGATGCTTGCTCATGAGGTTGATAACTAATTTCACGCGTCCATGCAGTAATGACCGGATGTGTATTAGATCGATTAGGTGAGGTAAGACCCAATTTTGTCAGTGGTTTATCATTGATCTTATAAGTCATATCTTCGATATGAACGAAAGCCATATTGAAGATGTCGTCTTAAAATGTTATATCAACTTCAGGCTGTTGATTGTGTTTCCTAAGAAGGAAATCTTATTTGTGTGCATCCCAAAGTCGTTTTGGATGAGACACTGCACATGATGTCAACATGATGGCAAACAAATGTCTCAAATTGTCTGCAGATTCAGATATAGATGCTTCCTGTAATGTAGCATCCCCGTGGTTATCATCCTCAAGTAGTCCATGTGCACTACATGCATCCCTGAATGTAGTCATAACTTGACCATTGATCGTTTTTAGGTCATTAAAGCTCTGTGAACTTCTAACATTGTGTAGAAGCAGTGTCAAACAGAAGCAGTCAAATTGATTTGGATGCACGGTGTATACCCTGCCCCAAAACTTCTGTTCTTTTAACGCACGGATAGCCTGGAACTGGCTTACCCTGTAACCGTCGCTTGAAGACCTTAGTTTTAGTGTCCCAGGTATAATAAACTGGAACTTCTCAGTACAAAAGTGTACGTGCAAAAAAATCTGTTTGACACAATGTGAAGAAAGTTGTTAGAGTGGTTGAAGGTGGATTTGCAACTCTATCTGCTGCAGTACTTTCAGTAAAGTATATACGCTGTCCATTTTCTAGATGAACTGATAGGTGAATAACTGGGGGATCGTGTATATGTATGTGAAAGTTAAGTATTCTCCAAATGGCTTCATTGGTTGATATGTAACGTCCCGTATCGTATCTCTTAACTTCATCATGAGCATTACTTTCAATTGTGAAGATAGCTTGATCACTACCCTTATTTACATATTTACAAATGTATTTTATTGATTTCATGCTGTTGCAATATTCAACATTGATATGTGCATCAAAAATCTCACAAAGCAGTTTATTATGTGGTACAACCCATCGGTTATCTACAGGAACTGTTGTGTTGGCAGGTAGGGTAAGTGTCGTCTCAAAACCTCCAGCTAAAGGAGATAGTCGTCAATATTGTGGGTAGCCATTTGTATCCGATTGAGTTTCACTCAAGCTCTTACTGCAGTGTCCATCTTTGAGACAGAGTGAACCTCTGTTTCCATGAATCATATGGTGCCTAATGAAATCATGTGAAACCGGATCTGCCACTGGATCTTGAATTTCCGCACTGATAACTGAATCTATGTCAGAGGATTTCAATTTTTATCCTCTTTTCTGCCATTCAACAGTGTACATGTATGCTATGACATATAAGGGCAGCATTTTTTGTCGCCGCCACCTACTGCCACCAAGCACAATCAAGGATTTGGTTTACCCGACTCAAATTAAACAATAGCAAGCAATTAAAAGTAAAGAGGATTGTCTGCATGTAATGTTATAACAAAAATGTTTTTTTTAACTTATTGTTATGCCCCCCCCCCCTTACACATGGTGGACCGTACATTTGCTCGCCAGAAGGTGAATCGTAACGTATTTCCTGGTCGACATCGGCATTTTGCTCACGTGACTCAATCGCAATCATGAAAAAAAAAATAGAGAATAGTCTTCATTATTAAAAATAAGCATATAATCGTAATTTTAGTGCCCCCCCCATCTGAATACAAATTGTAATGCTCTGCAGCCTACATTAATTATATTTGTGTGTTTCAGTGGATTTTAATGGGACTATGTAGGCCTCTGTAATTTTCCAAGAGCCCTTATCACAGACCGAGCCGGTGTTTAAAAAAAAATAAAAATAAAATTTCTGGTGAAATCAAAGTAAATTGCTTTCAGTATATATCGGACAGGCTTCGTTTAACTATATTAATTTTCATATTAATATTATATTCCCCATCGGTGTGTTAGTGTTTACGACGTTACAGTTTTTGCCGTTCGATCCCATTCTACTAAAACGATTTTTTTTTTTTAATGTTAAACATTTGTCAACACGGTAGCACGGGGGACTTAAAATTCTATCAGAATAGTCAATAGTGATCGTATAAAACGAAAATTTATAATGTAAAATGAAAAATGCAGTCTGGCATTTCAGGTTGACTCGTTGGAATGAAGTTGTTTTAACTTTATGTAAGTAAGGAAAACGTAAATGTTTTTATTAATTGTTAGAGTTGAATTATATTTTGAAATTATTATAATATGAAATATCAGAATTATGCAATTTTTGTTTCGTATCGTAGCATGTTTTTGATTGTGAAGGTGGTCCGATTAATGTAATCAGTTATTCGATTACTGTGAATTGTTACGAAAGAAGAATAACTGAATGATATTCGTCTAATCTGTAAGCGCGGTGGTTTGTTATCTTTCTTAAAAAAATGTATCTAATCGGTTTGTTTGTTTTGTTACTTGTCTCAAAGTATTTAACGGTGAGGGAATTCTTCCCAAATAAGTTAATCGAATTCGACCATGTTTGTTTTTATGAAGTAAAACTTTCGCAAAGTAGGTAACAGTGAATTTTAAAACGAAAATGTTATGATTTTAGATCTCGTTTTGATCTGAAGACGCCGTCATACTGTCTGGCATGTGTTACCATGGCGACCGCCATCCAAGTCGGCCTTGTTTACATGATTCCCGACCGCTTTCGTGTTGGTTGTTCATGTGCTATGATCAGAAACTATTCGTACTACTGCTACGACCATGCCAGTCCTACCAACGTCAAACATGCAACAACAACTATTTGCACTACTGCTACGACCGCGTCGTCTTACTAACGTCAACTTGCAACAACAACTATTTGCACTACTGCTACGGCCGCGTCGTCTTACTCACTAACGTCGAATTTTCAACGACAACTATTTGTACTACTGCTACGGCCGCACCGTCATTCCTAACCAACGTCAGACTTACTCTTACTGCTACTACCGCTGGCATTATTAAGACGAAATACGTGATATAAACAATTTGATCTCTCCGATATTACGCACAGAAAATTCTTTCCCATTGTTTAAAAAATAAAGCTTTGAGTTCCAATTTTAATCCTGAGTTGTCTATTATTATCTGCTTGTGAATAAATCGTCGTGTTTGCGATTATCATTGTGTTCAGTTTAATGTAATCTGTTATTCGCTAACGTGTAAATGCTACGTAGCAAGAATAATAGAATGTCAATCGCTTAATCTGTAACAGGTTTGTTTTAACATAGTACGCTAGTAATGTAGCAGCAATTTTAAGAAGTGAAGTAGATGAATGTATTACGGAAATAGCAGAACAGGAACTGTATATTACCTGAAGAAAAGTTTGATCGTTAAGGGGAATCGGCATAATTGTTTAAGGGTAGTGAACCTGGCAGGCATTTCGTGATCTGTAGTTGCTGGTTGAGGCTTAAATCTTTTTTGGCGGAAGTGACGTAGTCAGATGTATTGAAGGGAGCGTCTGTTATATTTTCTGTGCAACTTATGCTATTGTGTGGTGAGGTGAAGGCATAGTTAACGTAAATAATAAGTTCTAAATTGTGTGAAATTATCCGTTGTGTATTTGTTCCCGGTGTAGACTGGTAGCGTGGGAGGAGTAAAATGTTAGAGAGAAATGTTCTTGCTACTACCTGTATGGTGTCTGGTTTGGGGAGAGTGACTGAGTGAGGAACGAAAGTAATAATTTGCCCGAGGTGGATGTAATAGTCTAGAGTTTGCTAAGAACACGCTCGAGCGAATAAGTTTGATGTTGTAGCGATTGTAGTAATCCATTGAGTTCGAGTTTATTTTCCTATGCGACGCGAAGGTACAGGGGAAAAAACGTCTTTACTTTATATATAAGATATAATATTTTTTAGATGGGCCCAAGGATGTACTCATCATTGATTGGGTGAAAGTGAAAGTAAAGAGACATTTATTGAAATAACTTTGGTACATTTATACTTTTAACCTGAGACATATCCAGCATTTCCACGGGAATGAGTGATGAGCCCCTGCTCCAAGCCCTAACTCCCATATTACCATTTTTATTCTTATTTTTAATTTCTATAATTTTAAAGTTATATAAATAAAATAAAATCAAGTAAAACGTCATATTACCTTTTTATGGATCTCCAGTTTCAATGTAGGTTCCACAATATCATTGTACCCTCTTTGATCAAAGTGAAATATATGTATCCAAGTACTCTGGCTAATTTAGTTTCATAATATAGATAGTTATGATGGTCTGTCTATCCCCAAAACCCTAAGAAGAGTTTGTGAACAAATAAACAAACAGACAGGTACTATAAATTTCTAAATGAATAAATGCAAAAGTTTTTTTCATCTATCCGTACTATATTTGTATTAAAACACATTAGGATTATTTAATTCAATGACACAAAAAATATATTTTCAAATACACTATATATACTGACAGAAAAACTTACAGTCAAGGCTATACTTCATTTGCATATTTATTTTTTAACTTGTGTTTAATAAATAGATATGTAAGATTTATTTATAATTTGATTCCCCTATTTTATTATATGCTAGCAAAACTACCTGCTCTCCACGCAGCAATTAACGAAGCTTTAGTCTTCTTTACAGAAATAATTTTAATTTCACATTTTGATAATTTTGGAGAAAGTGATAACAACTATTACATTTGCCATAAAAAAGAAAAAAAAGCCTCGTCCTCTCATCTTTCTAAAATTCAAAATAAAAAAAATAGATTCTTATTTTTAAAAAAAATCTGCATTAAGTCTTTTTTTCTGCCTCAAATAATAAAGGCACAAAGTAACTGTGACAAAGCAGCCGGGGCCGACGGGGATCGGGTACCCTAGTGACGCGCTAGTATGCATCTTAGTGATGATGCTAGACCCTGCGTAGAAACGAGGTGGTGATAGTACCTATATTGGACCGGAAATCGACTGTCCAAACACGGCGAGAAAATGGCGTCAAAATGTCTACGAAAAGTCATGTGATTGTCATTTTTGATAATCGTGGAAACAGATAGTTATAAACCAGATGTGAGATCAGAATTTGGGCAAAAGCTTTTATCACCAAAAAAACTAATAAAAAGTCAACACTTAGCAAGATAATCATCTAACCCCGTCCTCATTACTTGATGACCACACGAAAGAAAACGAGTAATTGTTTTTATGATAACAATAAAATCAGAAAGGGAAATCCCATTTATCTGTGTCATTGAAAAGGGGACGCCCCCCCCCAACCCCTGAGAGAGGAAGAAACACATAGAGAAATATGTTGGAGAAAGGGAGAGTGTGACCATACACCTTCTCAGTAAGAGAAAGGACTTTTAGTTAGAACGAGGAAAGAGATCACACTTAGGCGGCAAAGACGCCAGTCGCGACCGGGCTCTTGTGCCGGCTGGACTATGAACAGAGGGCCGGACAAAAACAAACTCCCATCGTTCCATTAGATAAGTTTAACTTGTGACAATAATCGTTGCACACACGCACAGAGAGATAACGAAATAATGTAGCGCCAAAGACATTTATCATACGATAGACATTAATTCTATGTAACATCAATTCTTTTCTTTTACCTTTGATAATAATTACTTTGCCTACAAAAAGACCCCGCCGAGTTGTTGAATCACTGTTATTGTTATTTTGTTCTGCTTGAATAACCTTTGCCTTCACAGAATCAAGGAAGCCATCATCATCATCATCGTAATCCCGGCCTGGAGGAATTTCGACCGACATATTTTTTTATTTCCACTACGACGATCGGCTGAAGAGTGTTCACGGTCTGGCAAGATCTCTGTGTAGAGAACCAGAGGCGTGAGCAGCGAGACAGAGACACGAGTGGGGTACCCATGTTATAAGTGATTCCGTGACGCAGAAGAGAGTGGGGTACCTGTTATAAGTGGCACCGCGACCAGGATATCAAACACCTGTGCGTGAGTGGCCAACGATACCCCACTGTGTGAGAGGCGTGTGGAGTCCGCATTACATAACACTTCCCAGTTACTCAGTAATATAAAATTGTTTTATTTGACCAATCGATGTTCCACTTTTTCGTTTATTCATTTCATTATATAACTAGTTTTTAATGGGGAATACATTTTTATGTTCCTACAAAATCAAGTACCTTGACTTTGAATGTTGAATAGACCATATAAAATAACCTTTTCGTTGTTTCTTTCCTAATTAATAAAATTTGACTATGTTCATACACAGTAAGTTTCCTCAACATTGGAATATATCAAATAACACCACAGCATCATCTTTTTGTTGTTTTTCTCCAAATTACCAAAATGTAAAATGAAAAGTATTTCTTTGTTTTTCTATAAAGAAGACTAGCTTTATCAATTACTGCTGAAAAAATACTGGAAGAAGGAGGAGTTGCCTCACCTCTCCAATATAATTTTCAGCAGAAAAAAAACATAACCCTTAAAAAATAACAATTACATGCTCTTTATTAACCTGAACACTAACCCTAAGTCTGTGATGGCAATACGTAAAACAAACAAAAAAAACAAACAAAAAAAATGAGGTGGTAATACGAAAAAAAAATCTAAAATATACTAGTCATTCTGAATAAAATCAAAATTTTTTATAAAAAATTGGACATTTTGGACATGCAAAAAAAAACTGGTTACCCGTTATGTCGTATGCTACGTTATTAAGCACTGGGTGATCAATTATACTTTCTGGTCAGGAAGTGGGTGATCATTTTACGTTAAATTCATATAGTAAAGTAGATCCCTACACTAAAGTCTAAAATATTTTTCTAGGTATAAAAATAGAATCTCATAGAGCCAAAGGGTTAAAAAGAAAAAATGTTAAAATTAGAATATCATGTTCATATGCCAAAAGACACTCATTTTCTAGTTATCAACATCAACTTTTGGGGATTCTTCTTTCTTTATGCTAGAACTGAAGCAATTATTATTGTTTTAAACTTATGAAATTAGTGAACATATATTCTTTGACAAAAACGTACTTGAAATAAAATCAGAAATTAAATTTAAAAAGAATGTCATTATTGAAAATTTTATTATTTTGGTATTATTACCCCAAATCTAATTTTTTTAGTCGATTATGTGTGAATACTGAAAACTTGGCGGAAAGAAGAAAACAAAAACAATTATTTTAGAATTTAGAGGGGGGATCGGTTTCGTATATAAATTTTACGTAAAATGATCTCCCATTTCCGGGCTATTCTAGTGTGTTACGGCAATTAACCAAATGTTGTTTTTTTGGCTATGGGAGATAAATCCTGTGCGATTTTTTAGGGGGTCTACTTTTCTAGGCGATTACGTGTGGTTTTACAACCTTGCCACTTGGACTTAGAGTTAATTGCCAAAGAATTTCGGTTAACTCTCCTAAAAAGCTAGAATGGCCCGAAAATGGATCATGTTACGTTAAATTTATATATGAAACTGATCTCCCACTCTAAATTTTAATATAATATATTTTTTTCTTCTTCTTTTCACTACGTTTTTCAGGATGTTCACACGCTAACACCTTAAAAAAGTAAAATCTAATTTTTGGGAGGGGGGTCAGCGGAGGGTGTTAATCTATAAATTTACCGAGAAAAGAATACCCCCCCCCCCCCGGTGTAATCTGGATTATACACGCCCCCTACTCTCTCTCTTCCCCTCTCCCCCTCTCTCTCTATCCGATATGAAATTATGGTCGTAATTGATTATGAAATGAGCGAACCTTTCTTTCGCTTCCCTCCTATATAAAGCCGTATATAAAGCCGGACACGTTTGACACACGCAATGTCAGCTTTGAGGACGATGTTTTTTTCTACTACTCTGTTCGCTATTTTAAGTATTATTGTTTGTTTTTTAAACTATAATCCTGTCTTTGCTGCCAAACAACCTATGGGTTGTCTTGATATGAAAGGAAAAGCTGTTGATTGGTGAGTTTCATTGATATTTTTCCTGCTCCTCCATCACATTTCACAAGTGCTAAAAATAAATAATGACAATTAAAAAAGTATTAGACGCACGTTGTACGGTACTTGTGACCCAACGGCCCACTGCTACTATTTATTACACTTTTATTTTATAAATAATACTTTTTTTTTTACTTCTATATGGATATAATATAGAAGTAAAGATAGGTATTATTTTGTTATCTAATTTACGTACGTGTTTACGAGGTGTACGAACACACCGTGTAAATCAGATGGTAAACTAACGCAATTATTTTTCTCTAAATTATCACTGATCAGATGATAGAGACATTAAAAATATTAGAGTGGTTGAATCAAGAGAAATACGTAGATAACTAAGTGAGGGATGGGTGATTTCTTTCAGTCGATTGTAAATTACGGTTAATTAGAGAATCAAAATGATAGTCTTTTTCAAACATAACTCAATTCCAGAACTAAAGAATATTTTAGCATGTATTTTGTGTCATTAAAGTATAGAGGTGAAAAGCTATTTAGGAAACAAATGTTGAGTCACTCAGCTTTAGTATACGTAGAAAGTAAACAAAGTTTGAAGGGAGTTGAAAGTTACGTCTTTCTTTTTCATTTGAGTTTTTCTTCTTTGTTACTTGCTTCCCCACAAGGGCAGAGCTAGACGCAAGGTCGGTTTTTAATGTGGGGGAAACCCAGCTCCCCAAACAGGGGCACTCTGGATTGGGAGAAAAATTTTAATTGCCCCAGTCTAGAAGGATTTCATTTTCACTGACCGTGACCGAAGACAAAGAGGTGAATAACAACGAAGAACGAATATAACGTAATTCGGTGAAGGTGCAGAATAGTTAACAAGCACCCCCGTCTCCCTCATGGGGTTTCTAAATAATAACGGGGTCGAGGTCTTTTTTTAACTATTCTGTTCCAATGTTCCTACACGCGTGATTCGATAGATTTTATCGATTTGAAATAAAAATTATTGGCATTTCCATTTATTAATACATTTAAAAAAATTTTTTTAACAACTATAGCACTGGATACATAAACATCTTTTTGGTATTTTTTTACTATCTAACCCAGCGCAGTTTACCCCCTAAAAAAGTTCAAATTCTACTTTTTTGTGCAAATACATTTAAACAGCCGAAAAAATATCCGCAAAGAAAGAATTAATTTAAAAAAAAATATTTAAGATTTTAGCGTTGGGGATCACTTTCCTTTATAAATTTAACGTAAAATGAGCACCCATTTCCTGGCCACTTAACGTTAAACGAGACATGTAACTGACTTGTTTCTAATTTTGTGAGGGGGGAGGGGTATATAAAAACACGTAAAAATTTAGCCAATTTCGTTTGTTGGTGGTGGTGGGGGGTATTTATTTCATAAAAACGTAGAGATTTAGGTAATTTAGCTTTTGTGGGGGGGGGGGGATTTTTTTTAAATTTAATTTTTTAATTTAACTTTTTTCAATTTGTTGGGGGTGGGTTTTTTTATTAAATAAACACGTAGAAATTTAGCCAATTTGGAGTGGGGGTATTTATTTAGGTAAATTTATAGAAGTGCACCTTTCGTATTTCGACCCCTAAAAAAAAAATTTCTACTTTTTGGGGCAAGTTACATGTAAACAGCCATTTTAGATGTTAGGAGGGGTGGGGGATCACTTTCCTATATAAGTTATACGTAAAGTGAGCACGCATTTCTTGGCCACCGAATCTCACCACTCGTATTTCGACCCCTAAAAAAAAAGTCCCCCACCCCTCCTAACATCTAAAATAATAACAGATTTCATTTTTTGTTCATAGTGGATATTTGTTATGGCTGTTTACATGTAATTTGCCAAAAAAAAGTAGAAACTTTTTTTTTAGAGGTCGAAATACGAGAGGTGAGATTCGGTGGCCAAGAAATGGGTGCTCACTTTACGTATAACTTATATAGGAAAGTGACCCCCCCCCCCTCCTAAAATCTAAAATAAAAAAAATTTTCATAATTTTTTTTCATAGCGGATATTTGTTGAGGCTGTTTACCCAATTTGCCCAAAAAAGTAGATACTTTTTTTTTTTAGGGGTCGAAATACGAAAGGTGCACTTCTATAAATTTACCTTTATTTATTTAATAAAAACACGTAGAAATTTAGTCTTCTGTTTTTTTTTGTTGAAAAAAAAAAAAGTTTTTTTTGCCCCCCCCCCCCCCGCCCCCAAAAAAACAACTTTCTTTTTTCATTTGTGGTCATCTGCAAAATTATGGGATGTAAACATTAAACAACTTTCAATCCTTTAATACTTGAGGATTCGGCTAGAATTTTAAAACCAGTTTAAATGACTTCCTATTCGATAGTTTAAAGGTTTACCGCTTCTCTGATATTAAAATTTAAAAATTTACACAGAAGCCCGAATTTCTGTTAAAAAAGGTGTTTTTCTCTCTTTAAATCTAGCGAAATAAATCTAGCATTTGTAAGATTTCATTTGTTGTTTTTTTTTTCAAAAACAAAGAAAAGAGATTTTTTTCTGCGATTTTAGGGTGGCACTTTTACCCCCAGCCCAGGCCGCCTACCAACGCCCAGCCCCCGGCGCCAGCATTTTGGCTCACGTGACTCAATCGTAGTCACTTATGAACAGAATAGTCTTCCGTATTAACAATTAGCATGTATCCCACCCCCAATACATTTTTTTTGTTTATTAATTATTTACCTTACGAAATAGAATGAAGATTGATGGATTTTTGCCAACCGCCGCCCACCGCCGCCCAGTCCCCGGCGCCAGCATTTTGGCTCACGTGACTCAATCGTAGTCACTTATAAACAGAATATTCTTCGTTATTAACACTTAGCATATATCCCCCCCCCCCAATACATTTTTTTTGTTTATTAATTATTTACCTTACGAAATAGAATGAAGATTGATGGATTTTTGCCAACCGCCGCCCACCGCCGCCCAGTCCCCGGCGCCAGCATTTTGGCTCACGTGACTCAATCGTAGTCACTTATAAACAGAATATTCTTCGTTATTAACACTTAGCATATATCCCCCCCCCCATACATTTTTTTTGTTTATTAATTATTTACCTTACGAAATAAAATAAAGATTGATGGATTTTCCCTTCTGAGTATATCCCCACTGAAAAAATAAATGTTTCAAATTCTTTAAAATCAGTGCTCTGAAAGTAATTGAACCAATTTTCAATTAAACACATTTTTAATACTGCACTTTGTTCCAAGCCAAGAAGCTAAGAAATGTTGTTTAGACCTTTCATATTTGTTTTACGAATGTTTCAGATAAAACACACCCAAATTCAATTTTCACGAACGCAGTAAACATCGTCGTTCGAAATAACCTGTTTCTCAACCATTAAAACTATTGTTCAGATCGAGGGTCGTGTCCCCCGATTATTTACGTGTTCAGTAAATCAAGCAATTGTTGCATGCAAAGACAGAGTAATAATTAATGAACAAAAATGAAGTAGTTCAAATAACGTTTATTGAACGTGTGTGTACGTGGAATGATGAAGTGTGTGATGTATGCATGTGTGTCGATGGAAAAACAGTTCTTGAAAAGGTATAAGAAGAAATGAATCCGGCGTAGGAAAAGTCTTTGAAAGCCGTACACCAAGAAAACGAGTTGAGAACTCTTACCGTTGTTTGCCCACGTGTTGACGGAAGAAACGTGTGTTGGTAGTTGTTTTGCTGAGACCAGTTCAAGACAAAAGCGTGAGACGAAACGCTAGTGTATTAGCGTCGTTCTGTCGACCAGAGAAGAGTGAAACGGAACGCTAGTGTCAGCGTCTGCCTGCCGAGGCAGGTCGGTGAGGAAGAGAGAGAATTTCCGTTTTGCACCGGCTCTTATAGTCCGAAGGGCAGATAACTCTGGTGTCGCTTTACGGCGCCACCTGTCGGTGAAAAAGCGCCACCTACCGGCAAACCGGTGTAGTTATGTTTTGAAAGGAGGAGGTAACTGCTACACTATATAAGGAAAAAAACCAACAACAAAAACATTTTAGCATATATTGCTAATATACATTTTTTTGTTTATTAATTATTTACCTTACTAAATAGAATGAAGATTGATAGATTTTCCACAAACCACCGCCCAACCCCCGCATATATATATTGTAAGAAAAAGAAAGAAAGTGATACATACCGTTGCTGGTGCCGGCCTTCAAGTGGGGTGGGGAAAAAACCAACATGAGCAGAAATAAATAGGTGATATTTATATATGTTTAGATGGGGGTGGCAGGTTGTTACAAGCCTATAAATAGAGGTTCTACCTCTCACCGGAGTGATCAGTTGTTGAACTGTTAGAAGTGTTATTGTGTCCCAGAGCTTGGTGGTGAACAGAATTAGTACAGAATTCGACTCACTATAGACCAGACACTGGATCGTTACTCCTGCAGAGAAATCCGTTCTCTGCCCCATTACATATTGTTACCGGACCTATTGGTTGGGTCGCTAAGGGAGCAATTCCTTTTGCAACCCACCCCCAACTGCTGCCTCGGCCCCTTTTCAGGGTATTGACTTTGAAGTGGATCTTTTCTTACATTTGGATTTATTCCCACATATTGCAAAAGGAAATGTTGAATTGTCAGTGAATGTTTGGTGCTTGGGTCTGCGCGGTTGTTGATGAGTGAGCACAAGTGGGTCTGTGCGGTGTTGATGAGCGAACACAAGTGAATCTGTGCAGTGTTGATGAGTGAGCACAAGTGAGTCTGTGCAATTGTTGATGAATGAGCACAAGTGAGTCTGTGCAGTTGGTGATGAATGAGCACAAGTGAGTCTGTGCAATTGTTGATGAATGAGCACAAGTGAGTCTGTGCAGTTGTTGATGAATGAGCACAAGTGAATCTGTGCAGTTGTTGATGAATGAGCACAAGTGAATCTGTGCAGTTGTTGATGAATGAGCACAAGTGAATCTGTGCAGTTGTTGATGAATGAGCACAAGTGAGTCTGTGCAGTTGTTGATGAATGAGCACAAGTGAATCTGTGCAGTTGTTGATGAATGAGCACAAGTGAATCTGTGCAGTTGTTGATGAATGAGCACAAGTGAGTCTGTGCAGTTGTTGATGAATGAGCACAAGTGAGTCTGTGCAGTTGTTGATGAGTGAGCACAAGTGAATCTGTGCAGTGTTGATGAGTGAGCACAAGTGAATCTGTGCAGTTGTTGATGAATGAGCACAAGTGAGTCTGTGCGGTGTTGATGAATGAGCACAAGTGAGTCTGTGCGGTGTTGATGAATGAGCACAAGTGAGTCTGTGCGGTGTTGATGAATGAGCACAAGTGAGTCTGTGCGGTGTTGATGAATGAGCACAAGTGAGTCTGTGCGGTGTTGATGAATGAGCACAAGTGAGTCTGTGCGGTGTTGATGAATGAGCACAAGTGAGTCTGTGCGGTGTTGATGAATGAGCACAAGTGAGTCTGCGCGGTTGTTGATGAGTGAGCACAAGTGAGTCTGTGCAGGTGTTGATGTTGTTCATGTTAATTAGTCCGTGTAGTGGAGCTGATGAACAAACATCTAGTTGTTGAGATCGGTGGTACACTATGGTCAAAGTCAGATGCACAAATGTCTGCAAGTGAGTTAGCAGGTCCAGGTACAAGTGGGTCTGTACTGGTGCGCGTCGTTCGAGTTGATGTGTCCCCAGTTGATCAACGAACGTCCAGTTGTTGAGTATTTAGTCGTGCTTGTGCAGTTGTACTCATTTTGAACTGGTGTGATTTCTTCCATAGGTTCGTCAGTGATGTCCGGAAATGTTTGATGAATGTCCGGGAAGAGTTGGTTGTTCAAGTTGATGTGTCCTCCTGTTTATCAATGAACGTCCAGTTGTTGAAGAGGGTTGGTAGCCCTTGAAGGGTGATGTTGGTGCTTGCTGAGCCTGACTTTTTACAACCAGTATTAAGTCTTGAGGCTTGGTGATGTTCGACATCGTGTGTTGTCTTTTTTTGTAGTTTTCTTTTCTTTTATATATATATTTCCAACACGTGGGTAGAAAGGAAAAAGAAAGAAACAAAAAATGGAGTCGTAATTTGTTTCACACAAGGAATGACGTTTTTTGTTTTCGTTTGTTTGAATGTTCGTTTCCACGTAGAGAAAGAATGGCGGCTTCTCTTTCCTTTGTTGTTGAAAAGAAAGAAAAAAAAAAAATTCGTATTTTTTTTTTTTTTTTTTTTGAATTTTCATTTCCGCGTGGTCCGAGAGATAAAAATGGCGTTTTTTTTATTTTTTTTTTTTATTTTTTTATCAACATGTGGTCACGAAAAAGATGGGCAGCGTGAGCGTTTGTTTTCTTTTGATCTCCACGTGTTCAAAACAAAGGAAGTTGCGTCTTGTAAGGTCCTTTTGTTCGTCGAAAAAGAAGAAAAAAAAGGATTGGCAAAAGTTTGTCTTTTTCTTTGTATATATTTTTCCGACATGTGGAGAAAGAGAAGAAAAAATGAAATTGTAATTTGTTTTATACTCGGGAAGAGCCGAGAAATGTTTGTCTTTCTTTGTTTGGGTATTTCCGCGTGGCCAGGAAAAATGGAGACGGTGGCTTCTTTTTTTTTGTTTGTTTGTATATTTCTACCACGTGGGTAGAAAAAAAAAGGAAAAAGATGGATGCGTAATTCGTTTCACCACGAAAGAAAAAACGAGAAATGATATATATATATATATATATATATATATATATATTTTTTTTGTTCTAGTACGAAATTAATTACTCCGTCAGATACAACAAAGCTTGCACGTCGGGTCACCAATTGTTATGTATCGAGGGTCGTGTTCCCCCGATTATAAACGTGTTCGTTAAACCAAGCAATTGTTGCATGCAAAGACAGAGTAATAATTAATGAACAAAAATGAAGTAGTTCAAATAACGTTTATTGAACGTGTGTGTACGTGGAATGATGAAGTGTGTGATGTATGCATGTGTGTCGATGGAAAAACAGTTCTTGAAAAGGTATAAGAAGAAATGAATCCGGCGTAGGAAAAGTCTTTGAAAGCCGTACACCAAGAAAACGAGTTGAGAACTCTTACCGTTGTTTGCCCACGTGTTGACGGAAGAAACGTGTGTTGGTAGTTGTTTTGCTGAGACCAGTTCAAGACAAAAGCGTGAGACGAAACGCTAGTGTATTAGCGTCGTTCTGTCGACCAGAGAAGAGTGAAACGGAACGCTAGTGTCAGCGTCTGCCTGCCGAGGCAGGTCGGTGAGGAAGAGAGAGAATTTCCGTTTTGCACCGGCTCTTATAGTCCGAAGGGCAGATAACTCTGGTGTCGCTTTACGGCGCCACCTGTCGGTGAAAAAGCGCCACCTACCGGCAAACCGGTGTAGTTATGTTTTGAAAGGAGGAGGTAACTGCTACACTATATAAGGAAAAAAACCAACAACAAAAACATTTTAGCATATATTGCTAATATACATTTTTTTGTTTATTAATTATTTACCTTACTAAATAGAATGAAGATTGATAGATTTTCCACAAACCACCGCCCAACCCCCGCATATATATATTGTAAGAAAAAGAAAGAAAGTGATACATACCGTTGCTGGTGCCGGCCTTCAAGTGGGGTGGGGAAAAAACCAACATGAGCAGAAATAAATAGGTGATATTTATATATGTTTAGATGGGGGTGGCAGGTTGTTACAAGCCTATAAATAGAGGTTCTACCTCTCACCGGAGTGATCAGTTGTTGAACTGTTAGAAGTGTTATTGTGTCCCAGAGCTTGGTGGTGAACAGAATTAGTACAGAATTCGACTCACTATAGACCAGACACTGGATCGTTACTCCTGCAGAGAAATCCGTTCTCTGCCCCATTACATATTGTTACCGGACCTATTGGTTGGGTCGCTAAGGGAGCAATTCCTTTTGCAACCCACCCCCAACTGCTGCCTCGGCCCCTTTTCAGGGTATTGACTTTGAAGTGGATCTTTTCTTACATTTGGATTTATTCCCACATATTGCAAAAGGAAATGATTTGACTAAAAAAGGTTTGGATTTGCAACCAACGGAAAAGAATGTTGCTGTGATACGAACTTGCCTTTCCCTTTAACAACCAAATGGCGGACCCAGTCAGCATGAGGGAGATAGAGAAACGAAGGACTCATCTTCAACGGAAGATAAGATCGACCATAAAGAGTCTAGAAAAGGAACAAATGTCGATGAAAGTGTTTTTGTCCTTTGAAAAGGATATCGAAGGATGGCTAGAAGATCTAGAGGCAGTGTCATGGACAATGGAAGAACAACTGGCTGCCGAGGAGGAGTCTGAAGAGTTAGCCGAATTGTTCCAGACATCCTTCGGATTTAAGAGAGATGTGCGTCAGCAAATGAATAATTTGATGGAAACAAGAGAAGGAAAAACTCCAGTGCTCCATTCTAAAAATCAACAATCCCCCAATGTAGACCAGCCATTAAACCCTCAAAGTCAGGAGGCAGCTGGTACCCCATAACCAGGTAGATCCTTCCACTTCAACCCAACAGCTCATTCGTCTTTTGTGGTGGAACCCTTAAAAATAAAGTTGAATGGGCAACGTTTCAGTGGAAAGGAATTTGAAACAAATAAGAGAAGTTTCAAAGACTTTCTCACTAAGTTTGAGAACTGTGCAGCATCGATACCATCTGCCACTAGTAAGTTATATTTTTTGAGGTGTTCCCTAGAAGGTAGAGCCCTTCAACTTATCGATCATCTTTCTGTTTCTGAAAGCAGCTACCCAGTGGCTCTAAAATTATTGAAGGACCAGTACCTGGATGAAGAAGAAATAAGGGGAGAAATTATCTAAGAAATGCTGGATTTTCGCCTTAAGAGTCCGAAAGATGTGGAGCAAGTGAAGGACTTTATAATAAAAACCCAGGCAGATGTGTGGGAACTCAGGGCTTCATACAACTGTGACCTGTATGATGATACATCTGCGGGAGCAATCATAATATCACAGGTGTTGTTCGCCAAACTACCATCCGAGATAAAGGGCGAGCTAATCAGAATTTCTGGAAGGACCTACCCGACATTATCAGCCATCTTGTCAGAAACTCCAGAAATAGTGAAAAGGTTTTTGATAATTAGAAAACCTGAAAGGACCCAAATGGAAAAGCTATGGCGCCCTCCAAGGCTTAGGGTAGAAGAGGAAGATGGACCCTATTCTTCCTTGAAAACCTTTAACACAAAGGTGGACTCAAAACCACAAAGTTGTGGATTTTGTAGGCGGAATGGGCATTCTCCTGAATATTGCCCCTATTACACTTCACATGAAGCCAGATTTACAAGGTGCAAAGAACTCTGGTTGTGTTTTAGATGCCTAAAAAGGACCCACATGGGAAATATGTGTCCACTAAAAACGAAGAATAGCTGTAGTGGCTGCGATGCTAAAGGCCATATAACAGCAATGTGCCCAACAGTCGGAAGTGGAGTGAGTGTGGACACCTGCCTTCACGTTAATGATTACCAATACAGTTACATGTCTCCCATAATCAGCATGGTGGTAGGAACGAGAGAGAAAAGTATTGAAATAAACTGCCTGCTGGATACGGGAAGCCAAAGAACCTACATGGACACCTCGGTTCTAGCAAGATTGAATTGCCTTTCTTCAGCAAAGGAAAAGGTGTTGGAAGTTAAAACTTTTTTGGGCTCGGCGACAAGGTCTTTTAAAGAAACCTCTTTGGATTTGAGGCTGGTTCCTGAAAGGGTTCACACCCTCCCTATTCTTTCCAGCAAATTGAACCTTTCTTATAGATTGCAGGAGCTTCCTCAGATACTCAAGAATCTAAAGAGACACAAACTGGCAACCCAACACAGTCCCCACGACAATTATATCAACATTGAAGGGCTATTGGGAATTGATGCAATTCAATTCCTGGAACCGTTTAAAATAGTACCATGCATGTACGGAGCGGCCTTTGCAACGCCGAAAGGACTAGTCCCCTTTGGTAACAGCCGGCATTTCTTGTATGAAAATTAAATAAAAACAAGAAACAAACAAAGAAGAGGGGTTCGATTCCGGAGAGGGAGCATGCGAAACGGCTACCACATCCAAGGAAGGCAGCAGGCGCGCAAATTACGCACTCCCGGCACGGAGAGGAGAGCACAGATAGCTGAAGAAGAGAAAAAACAAGATGCCTATTGTCAATTGTGTGAGAAACAATTTAGTACAGAGAAGGCGTTTCAGAATCATGAACAGTCAAAGAAGCATCAGGAAGCGGCATCGAAAATGACAGCAAACATGGTCGAGAAAACCAACCAAAAGAATTTGGCTATGAATGCCACTGGCGCAGTGGCTAACTCATCCCAAGATGAACTGATCAAACATTTGGCCAATTTGAAAACCAAGAATTTGTCTAAGAGAAAGAAATCTCAGGTTATCAGGCCCTTCTTTTGAGAACATCATCAAGAAGGGTGATATAGTGTTAATTAAGGACCCCCTCAAGACTAGGCCATTTTGGTCTATAGGCGAAGTCCTTGAACTTATCGAAGGTAGTGACGGATTAGTACGTTCCGCCAAAGTGAGAAAGGGGAACGGTTCTGTACTTATTCATTCCATTAAGCACCTGTTTCCACTGGAAATATATCCGCAATCAAAGGAACCTGCAGAGGAAGTCTTAAATGAAGAACCAGTTGACTCACAAGACCAAACCCTATCTTCCCAACCACATGAAAGCACCAGGATCTGGATATGTCCAACTTGCAACAGACCTGAAGATTCGAGATCAATGATTGCCTGTGATCAATGCAATGATTGGTTCCATTTTGACTGTGTGGGCTTAGTTGTTGCACCACCTGAAGAGGAACAGTGGTTCTGTCAATTTTGCAGGCCTCGGCGACCGAGTAGACCCAGTTTATTGGGGGTCTAAAAAGAAACCAGAATTTACTGGTGGAGGTTTTAAGAGAGGACTTTAAACTGACTAAAAAGTTAAAATTGGAGTTTGTATACGATTAGCAGTCCTCTCGACAGCGGGCAGTTCTGTTGTGTGAACATGACCCCAGAGAGCCGTTTTGCATGACTTACATTTTTATTTTTTCGCATACCAGATTAGAGTTTGAAAGTTGAAAAATCGAGGATTTCGATACTTCTTTTTTTTTCTTCTAACTTTTTATTTTGTCTTTTGTTGGGAGTGTGTAAGAAAAAAAAAGAAAGTGATACATACCGTTGCTGGTGCTGGCCTTCAAGTGGGGTGGGGAAAAAACCAACATGAGCAGAAATAAAGAGGTGATATTTATATATGTTAAGATGGGGGTGGCAGGTTGTTACAAGCCTATAAATAGAGGTTCTACCTCTCACCGGTGTGATCAGTTGTTGAACTGTTAGAAGTGTTATTGTGTCCTAGAGCTTGGACGAGAACAGAATTAGTACAGAATTCGACTCACTATAGACCAGACACTGGATCGTTACTCCTGCAGAGAAATCCGTTCTCTGCCCCATTACATATTGTTACCGGACCTATTGGTTGGGTCGCTAAGGGAGCAATTCCTTTTGCAACCTACCCCCAACTGCTGCCTCGGACCCTTTTCAGGGTATTGACTTTGAAGTGAATCTTTTCTTACATTTGGATTTATTCCCACAATATATATATATATATATATATATATATATATATAATGGTAAAAATCTAGAATACTGGCCGGCCAATGACCGGGTAACCTGGCTGGGCAGTGACAAAGTGTGCCAGCAATAAAATAAAAATTGTCCTGGGCCGATTTAATACAACCAAAGAGATGCTATATGGCCACTTAGCAAATAGGTGTTTACTTAGCAAATATTCTGTTTATAAGTGGCTACGATTGAGTCACGTGAGCCAAAATGCTGGCGCTGGGGGCTGGGCGGCGGTGTGCAAAAATCCATCAATCTTCATTCTATTTCATAAGGTAAATAATTAATAAACAAAAAAAATGTATTGGGGGTGGGATTCATGCTAATTGTTAATACGGAAGACTATTCTGTTCATAAGCGACTACGATTGAGTCACGTGAGCCAAAATGCTGGCGCCCGGGGTCTGGGCGGCGTTGGGCTGGGGGTAAAAGTGCTGCCGGCGATTTTATTGACATTAATGCATTTGTTTCCCTTCTTTCCTTTTCAATGTTTGACTTTCTTTGCATTGTATGCATGTGTGTGTTTGTGTTGATTGACTGTCGTATATTTAAGTTTTCAGTATATTTTGTCTACAAAAGTTCAATATTAAATTATTGAACTTTTGTAGACACTGAAAACTTCTGAACGTTTCCTCTTCATGAGGAGGACATATTATTCGCTGATCTTTAAAAGTTATTTTTCTTATTATTTATTTCAGGCAGTGAGTAAGTCTGATACAGGTTCGCCGCTGCCCGGTTATTATTTTGCTTTCATTTCGCTTCCTTCTTACCGTTCACCACTTTAAAGGGGCTTCGTCCGACTTTTTTTAAAATTCCTATCCTGGCAGTGTTTAGCTATAGTCTTGTTCTCGTTTAGTTTTTTCTTCAGCCATTTTGTCGGTGAAAATCTTTTTTTAAACCGCCAAATTTAAAAGGCCTATATTCGGAACATCAGGAAGTTTCATCAGATGTCCGGCTAGCTCGAATAGTGGTGATGGAGAGGCGCTATGAGAGCCAAGGCAATTCACGATGATGCTCAGTTTGGCACGTCATTACTAGACTAAGGTTGTGAAAGTTCCGTGTGGCGGCGCCAATTGCATCGGTAACCTTTTTTGGGAATGTTTTACAATAGTTGTAACTCGCGAGTCGGGTTAAGTAAAAGTTGTAGAACGTGGTCAAAAAAATGAAAAATGAATATGCAACAAATATGTGGTTAGCAAAGTTACCCCAGCCAGGAATGGATCCAGAAAGTGTGGTTTGAGTTGTCCCCCTTTGCAAATTGGCTGTTTGGAGAATTTGAAAGCTAGATGGCTCTGGTTGACAGTCAATTTGCATAGGTGGGGCAAAAAGTAGTATATAAACGGTACTCTTTTCATTGAGCTGGGGAGAGCGGTAGGGAGAAAAGTGAGTGTTTGTTACGATTGTTTAAAATTGAGCAGGTGATTATTTTCTATATTGTTATACTGTTGACGCCATTTTTGTTATTTGTTACTGTTATTGTTATTTACTCGTTGGACTTTTTTCTTTGGACTTTGTTGAACTTTGTTGCTGTTTTTTTTTTTTTTGGAACGACGCGTTTTGTTTTTTTTGTTTTTTTTTCTTCTCCTTTTTTTTGGTCTCTAGTTTGTTAACTAGATGACTGGAGACATGTCCAACATTGAGAACACGGAATGATGCAAGCCACCAAAAGTTACTATTAACGTGAAGGAGTTCATTGAGGAGGCGAAAAACTGCTCGCACATGGTCATGGAGACCGGTATTCTTGTCAACATCCCGAAGTTGGAGGAAATACGGACAAACCGTACAAACTTAACCCCCTAAGCCCACAAAAAGTTCCCAAAAATCCCAAATCTCCCAGACCTTCTCCTTTTGTTTCCTCTTTAAATACCCCCAGAAACACTCCACCTGCATTCCCTTCAAAGCATCCACCAGGGGAGTGAAATCAAAGGCGCTGTTCGCCTCCACCAGCTTCTCCCATAGAGCCTAGCTCCCCCTCCCCTTCTCCCATGGATGACATGCCTCCGCTCCCACCCGCTACGCAGAAAAGACAGAAGTCCTTCCCTAGAGAAAAGGAGAGTTAAAAAATCTGCTTTTCTCTCGGGAAGGGATATTTGTAAAAGCACCCAAACGCAAGTTGAGACTGTCAAAAATTTGCGTGGTACTAACCTCATTGGACTATTAAAATTCGATGAGGTTGGAGGATTATCCATCAAAGACCCGGCAAACTTCCCCAATGCAACTAGAGTGCTTACGGTAGTAAGAAAAAGAACCGAGGCAAAGGCTCTATGGCAGATGTTGGAGGAGGCGAACAGCGCCTTTGATTTCACTCCCCCATTAGCCATTGTAAAAAATAGCGAGTTAATGGAACTTTGAAACGATTGTTTTGGGAGACTACCCATAAAAATTCACCCATCCTCATGATATTGGTGGCATCTCCCATGATGGTCTGATTGATGAGAAAATGGGAAAGCAGTCTTTTGGGAGAGCCGTTGGTATCCTGACTACATCTATGTTCATTTCTCAAACCCAACCCTAAAGCATCTTTATGACTCTCTATCTAGCAAGTTTAAATGTGCGGGCCTGAGGGCGAATGACCGTAAATTTCGGGTCGCTATTGACCTTCAGCGCCTCGGAGTGGATATATGTTGTGTGCAGGAAACCCACCTGAATTCAGGGGACCATTGGGGTGCGTTGGCTAAGCGTTTTCGCGTTTATTCAGCATATTTTAATTCTTCCGCAAGGGGAGTTTCCTGGCTGGTAAGCAAGACTTTAGATGCGTCGTGTGACCCTTGCTACATGGATCCGGAAGGGAGACTATGTGTTTTGGATATTACCATAAAGGGGAAAGCATTTCGACTCGTTGGGGTTTATGCTCCCAATAGCCATTCTGAGCTCAGTTCTTTCTTTAGGCGAATCGAGCAGTTCTTGAATACTACTCGGACGGTCATTTTAGCAGGAGACTGGAACGCGGTCCTGGATCCCGATTTAGATCGTAATCTCCCTAGGGGTACTAACACTGATCGGGATGCTAAAATATTTCGGGACTTTCTCGATAAGTTTGATCTTATCGACAAGTTCCGGAATGAAAAGCCCCTTTATAGGGTATGGACTTGGACATCTAGACGCGGTTCCGATTTGAGACAAGTCTCGAGCTATATCGATTGGTTCTTAATTAGGAGAGTCGACGTAGGGGTAGTTGAATGTCCAAGTCTTCATAATATAGTTTACTCGGACCACAGACTTATTCGGGTCCGTGTGAACTTAGATAGACCTAAACCTAGATTAGATGGGTACTGGAAGCTCAACACTTCGTTGTTCGATGTGAAGGGCTACCGGGACCAGCTTCTACTAAAATTACAGCGGGAATTGACGGGGGCTGTAATTGGGAATAGGAAGTGGGTTCATTTTAAGAAGGTGATTAGGTCCTTTACTGCCGATTTTAGCAGACGGCTCAACCTAACAACTAGGGCAGTTAAAGCGACACTAGAGTCTAGATTAGATCGGGCGGTGGAGGTGGGGGATAGCTCTAGTGTTACTATAATTAAGGCTAAGCTGAATTCTTTGGATTACCAAGAACATCAGGCTTTAGTAATTAGGGCTAGGTTAAAAAGAATGTCTGAGGAAGCATCAAACTTAGCCGCTGAATTGCGTGCAGAGGAGTCTCGTCATGCATCTGATCGACATATCGCTCGTGTCTCATTGCCGGATGGGTGGCTCGTGACTACAAACGAAGGTATTCTGGAGGCTTTTTGCTCTTATTTTCAGGAGCTTTTTACTCGGGAACCCGGTTTGTCTTTAGCACAATTCGACCCCTATTTGGCTGACTTTTCTCGCCTTGAGGCGACCGAAGCGGCTAGGTGCGAAGGTTACATAACAGAGGATGAAGTACAGGAAGCGTTAAAGCGGGTTGGTCTTGACAGATCTCCTGGGATTGATGGTTTGCCCTATGAAGTGTATTTGAGGATGTCGCACATTTTTGTTCCCTTGCTGGCAGTTTTGTTCAATTCATGGTTTAGGAACGGGAATATTCCTCAGTACGTGACCATGGGTTTATTGAAGCTGGTACGCAAAAACAAAACTGGTGGGGATGGGTTAGATAATTTTCGGCCCTTAACAATGCTTAATGCGGAGTTAAAGATTTTGGCCAAGATTTTAGCCTATCGTCTGCAACTTGTTTTGCCTGGTCTTATTAGCCCTGAACAGACTTGTGCTGTAAAGGGTCGGACCATTCAGGATAACTTGCATTCGATACGCTTGATCATTGATAAAGTCGACACTGAAGCCGCGCTGATCAATTTAGATCAGTCCAAAGCATTTGATAGAGTGGACCATCGGTATATGGAGGCTGTTTTGTCTGCGGCTGGTTTTGGCCCGCAATTCCGCTCTTGGATTCGCCTCTTGTATGCGAACCCCGGTGTTAGGGTAGAAGTGAATGGAGTGAGGTCGAAGGCTTTCAGATTGTCCAGATCTCTTCGTCAAGGGTGCCGTCTTTCACCGATGATTTATGTGCTTGTTTTGGAACCCTTCCTTAACAGGCTCAGGGTGAATCCGGTCCTACGTGGAATTACTCTGCCAGGTGCTTGCACCACGTTGAAGTATTCTGCCTATGCCGATAATGTAACTGTGCTTATAACGAGCAATGCCGAGATTAGTGTCGTCGGCAGAGAAATCAGAACATATGAAACGGTGACAGGGGTCAAAATCAACTGCGTTAAGTCTGTTGGCTTGCGCATCGGTGCCTGGAATGGTGTTTCCTTGCAGGGACCCTTTGGCTGGACGGATGGACCTTGCGAGCTGCTCGGCGTCTGGTTCGGTCCTGATCTTCAGCTGGAAAAAAATTGGTCGGAAGTCTTGAAATCGATAAGGGCTGTAGCTGGTCTGTGGACCCGTAGAAGTCCTTCATTGAAGGGGAGATCGGACGTATGTGCTTCTCACATTTACCCGATCATCCTGTATCGCCTTTCAGTACTTCCACCCCTGTCGGATACACTGCTCGGGTTGCAGCGGGTTCTTTTCAGCTTTTTATGGCTTGGAAAGGCCCATGTGGTCCGTCGCGAGATTTGTTACCTTCATCCTTCTGAGGGCGGTTTGGGTATGCCGAACATCGAAATTCGATGTCACACACTTCGGCTATTTTTTCTAGACCGAATGAGTTCACAATGTGAGGGAAACAGTGGCTTCTGGAGGGAAGACGCTAAGAAAGCCTTCCCGGCTTTGAGAAGTGTGCACTTGGATGAGGGGGAGGCACATAGGTTACCCCGAGGCGAGTGCTCCTTCTATCGCGAATGTAGACATGCATTGAGGTTCCTTTTAAGGGTGACAGATGGCCTCTCTTACACCCTGCTGTTGTCCCGTAAGGCATTATATCGGGTGATGGTAAGGGGGGCTGTCTGTGAAGATAGGATTGAGGGGCTCGGTTTGGCGAGGGGGGAGCTTCGCTCAATTTGGCCTTGGGCACCTGGGTTAAGGTGTCTTGATAACGATGAGTCATCGCTGACCTGGCTGACGATTAGAAATGCACTCTGGGTCGGTAAGAAGCTTCATTCAGCCGGCTTGAGTAATTCTCCGACTTGTGTTAGATGCGGCGACGAGGACGAGACCGTAAGTCACGCCCTCCTTTCTTGCTGCATTGTCGCGCCGCTGATTAGGCTTGTTTCAGACTTCATGGTTCGTATTCTTGATGTGTCGTCTTTTGACCTGGAACCCATTGATGTATGTAGCAACTGGGCTCCGACAACTGATAGACAAAAACGTATTACGTTTTTAAGCTTGCTAGCCGTTTTAAGAGTTACGATTTGGAAGACGAGATGTAAGACAGTCTACGGAGCTGAGACCTACACTTCTCTCGACCTTATTGCGATTTTTAAATATTATCTAAAAGCTCGCATTAGGGCCGAGAGAGTGAGACTCTCTTCAGCAGATTTTGGTGAAAGATGGGTGACTGGTGCGCGATTGTGTAAAGTGGCTGCGATTAGATTAGAGTGGTATTTGACGTGCCTTAGGCAAGAATATTGAGTTGGAAAAACGAACGTAGATTTCATTTAAGTTAGGTTAAGCTGTATTTTTATTTATCCGTTGTCGGATTTTTTGTTGAATTCTTAGTTCAACAACTTAGCTAGCGTGTGATTGTTTTCATTACTCCTCCCTTTTATTTTGTCCTCTTCCCACTCCCTCTTTTTATTTTCTATCCCTTATTAAATCCCCCTTCCCTCCCCAATTAGGTGACAGATTGCTTGATTTGTCGGGATGCGGGTCACCCTTCGATATTTTCGAAGGAGGTGTAAGATAATAAAGCGTTGGGGCCCGCATCAAATCTTTTTTTTGAGTTTTCGATTTCGACTGGCAAGTCGGCACCTCTGCTACATTTCAATAACGGGGGGGGCTTTTTACTAACCTAAAAATGTTTTTTTTCATGTATATATTATCATTTTATTTTGTACATATAATTTTTACCCCCTCACCCCTCCCGTTGCATATTTTCATATGGGCTTTAAGTAGGTTCTCATGGTATGAATTTTTATGGTGATAGCGATGGATGTAAGTATGAATGTGGTATTTTGGTAAATGATGGTCGCGATTGAACTAGCTAAGTTGAGACCTTTTTAAGTTAGAGTTGACCTATCCGCCCCCCCCCCCTTTTCTGGTTCTGTGCCACATTTTATATGTATTTTTTTAAATATATGTAAATAAATATTGAGAGCGGTAGGGAGAGCAGAGTGAGGCTGAAAGAGGAGACTGAAGTACAAAGAATTGGACGTTGAAAAAGATTAACCACTGTGGTTTTCCACCAGATTTTTTTTATATATTTGTCTTCACTGATTGACCACAAGTTTCGGCAGTAACTATGGCAGGAAAGAGGATCAGCAGTGAAATGCTGAAGACGTTCTCTGGAGAGGGGGATGTTGTAGCTTGGCTGAGCAAGGTTAAACTTGTCGCTAAGTTGCAGAACATCGCGGATGTAGCCAGCTTGATACCGCTGTATCTTGATGGTGATGCTCTGGCCCTATATCTGGAGATGCGGGAGGAGGATCGGCTGTCTGCAGACACTATTGAAGAGAAGTTGAAGGAAGCCTTTACTGAAGGATCATTTGTGGCATATGGCAAACTAAGCTGTATGCTGTGGACCGGAGAGTCTGTCGATGTTTTCGCCAACAACATCCGGAGGTTGGCGGGACTAGCAGGATTCAATGGAGGAGGCCGTCGACAGATGGTTAAGATGGCCTTCATAAATGGCTTCCCAGACCATATTTCCATAGCTCTGCAGCAAATACCATGGAGGTGGCGGAGTTGATTACACAGGCTAGGGTGCTGGCCAGGCAAAAAGAGCGTGAGCAAGGAAACGTAGCTGTCGTTCAACGAAGCAAACTGCAGCAGGAGATTGTGAAGGACGAAGAGTCGAGAGGGCTGTGGCAGAGACTCAGGTTCGCTGGCAGATGCTACCGATGCCAAGGCCTGCATATGGCGAGGGAGTGCAGGGAGCCGAAGCCGGAAGTCACGTGTTACCGCTGTGGGAAAGTCGGCCACATCAGCTGATTCTGTCCCCAGGGAAACGGACAGGGGGAAGCGACTGTGCCGGTAGCTACCCCACTTATTCGATGAAGGCGCTTCAGGGTACGTCGCCACAAGTAGAGGTGACCTTGAATGGGCGAAGTGCAAAGGCCCTTGTCGACACGGGCTGTACTTCAACACTTGTCACCAAAGACATGGTTGACACATGCAGTGGGACCAGCAGCATTACGGCAGTTGACGGCAGAGAGGTGAAGTGTCGTTCGGTTGATGGTATGTGGGATGTCGCTAACAATCCAGGCGATTGTTATTAACAAAATTGTCACGGGCGTCGATGTGATGCTAGGGATGGACGCAATTGCTCGACTAGGGGCGTCACAGTACATAGGAACACCGTGAGATTTGGAGGACAACAAGGGGCTGCAGGTGTGCGATCCGAAAAAGTTGGCAGAGGAACAGGAACAGCCGGGTCAGACAAAAGTTGCATGATAGAGGACCAAGATTTCTCTGCACACTTTGATGGTGAGAAATGGACAGTTAAGTGGGTATGGAAGGGAGAACCTCCCGTACTGAACAACAGAGTGGAATGCTACGAGCATACGTTGCGAGGAGGCGTAAGAATTGAATTTGAGAAGGAGGTGGACCGTTGGATCTCAGAAGGGATTTTAAGACCATGGAAGGAGAAGGTGGAAGGCGTGCTTCCGTTAATGGCGGTTGTTCAGCCCACAAAGCAAAAGGTTCGGCCAGTACTGGACTTCAGGGAACTGAACGTATACGTTGCGTGTCACACGGGAGGCGATGTGATGGATGTGTGCGGAGAGACCATGCGAGAGTGGAGGCAGATGCAGAAGGCTGCGGCGATTGTGGATTTAAAATCTGCATACCTACAGATCCACATTTCACAGGAATTCTGGAAGTACCAGCTGGTCGGATACAAAGGCCAAACATACTGCCTAACTAGGTTAGGGTTTGGCCTGAATTCTGCACCAAAGATCATGGCGGCGATCCTCAAAATGGTGCTAAGCAAGGAGGATGCAGTCAGAAGAGCCACCAGTTCCTACATTGATGACATCATGGTGGATGAGACGGTAGCAACTGCAAAGGACGTAGTAGAGCACCTCAACGGCTTTGGGCTGATCACAAAACGCCCGGAATCGTTGGAGGAGGGAGCGGCATTAGGGCTCCAACTAAGGAAGGACCAAATAGGAAGGTTAGTGTTCCGGAGGGGAAATGAAATCCCGGAGGTGTCTGAAAAAATGAGCAGGCGGGAACTCTTCTCGATATGCGGAAGACTGGTGGGTCATTACCCGATTGTAGGATGGCTACGGACTGCATGTAGTTACATCAAAAGGCGAGCTAGTGGAGCGAAGTGGGAGGATGGAGTTGATAAAGAGACTGTGGACATTATGAGAGGGAGGATCCAGTGAGAGGTGTTTGGCACGTACCCAATAGTGCAGAAGGTGTTTTGTGGTGTGATGCAAGCAGTATAGCAGTGGGGGTCACCTTGGAGATAGGTGGTGTCACTGCAGAATATGCTGCTTTGTTGCGGAAGAACGACGACGTGGCTCACATAAATGTGGCGGAACCGGATGCGGTTATGAAGGGCATCAACTTAGTCTTGAAATGGGGGCTACGGAATGTTGAGGTGAGGACTGACTCGGCCACTGTGTTCTCTTGGGTCCAGTCTGAAGCTACAGGAGAAAGTAGGGTGAAGACGAAAGGCGCCGCCGAGATGCTCGTGAAGCGTCGATTGATGACGTTAAGGGAGCTGATTAGGGAATTTGATCTTCAACTCAGGATCAGTATCGTTCCCTCAGCGAAGAACAGAGCAGATGTGATGACAAGGGTGAGGAAGACCTGGCTAAAGGCACCGAATAAGGCGGCTGCTGCAATATGTGGCTTGGCTGAAGACACTCCGAAGGATTTGCATGACATGCACCATTTCGGAGTGGATAGAACCTTGTTCTTGGCCAGGAAGGTGGACCCCAGAATCACAAAGGAGGCCGTCAGGACAGTGGTTGAGAGATGCCACCAGTGTCAATCAGTCGACCCTGCGCCAAGTAGACACGAAGGTGGTGAGGTTCAGGTGGCAGAGAACTGGAGCAGGTTGGCGATAGACGTAACGCACTATCGACAGAGGCCGTACCTGTCAATGGTCGACTGTGGACCTGGAAGAGTGGCCATTTGGAGGGAGATCAAGGCGGAAAACGCAGGTGAGATGGCAAAGATCCTGGAAGAGGTGTTTTTGGAGAGGGGTCCAGTGACGGAAGTGCTAATGGACAATGGAACTGCCTTTCGCTCAGCAGCCCTGAAGAATGTGTTGGATAAGTGGGGAGTGCGGCGCTATTTCAGGGCTGCATATAGACCAGGCGGAAACGGAATTGTGGAGCGGCATCACAGGACCATCAAGGCTGTAGCTGAAAGGGGCCAGATTTCACCACCAGAAGCTGTTTTCTGGTATAATATGGCTCCAAAGTCAGGGCAAAAAGTGGAGTCAGTGCCGCAGAGGGCAGTCTTCAAGTATGAGTGGCGGCATCCCCGAACTGCGCCCGTAGCCACGGAGGAAGGGGAGAAGCAAGCGTCTGTGCGAGTGGGAGAGGAAGTGTGGATCAAACTGCCTGACGCTCGCTGTACCACACGTTGGGGGAGGGGCATTGTGACAAGTGTCCAGTCCCCGAACAATGTATCCATCAACGGCATCCCTCGACACATCCTTGATGTGCGGCCAGCAGTGGTGTCATCAGAGGAAGAAGACAGCGACGTCGAGCCAAGTCGCAACGTTCACGAAGAGGCACCGCGGAGATCGCAGAGAGAAACGCCCGCCATGTTGGTCGAGCGACTACGTGATGGGCTGACTAGTGATGATCGTGTAGATCAAGGGGACGTGTGGTTAGCAAAGTTACCCCAGCCAGGAATGGATCCAGAAAGTGTGGTTTGAGTTGTCCCCCTTTGCAAATTGGCTGTTTGGAGAATTTGAAAGCTAGATGGCTCTGGTCAGTCAATTTGCATAGGTGGGGCAAAAAGTAGTATATAAACGGTACTCTTTTCATTAAGCTGGGGAGAGTGGTAGGGAGAGCAGAGTTAGGCTGAAAGAGGAGACTGAAGTACAAAGAATTGGACGTTGAAAAAGATTAACCACTGTGGTTTGCCACCAGATTTGTTTTATATATTTGTCTTCACGGATTGACCACAAAATAAATGTGACGTACGTCGAGACTGGAGATTTTCCTAGTTATCTATTCCATTTGTTTGTATGTTTACGTAGGATAAATGGCTTTTTATTAGATATGTAAAAAAAAAAAATTTTTTTCTTCTGTTCACAAAAAAAAAATGGCGTCAACAGCTTTGTTTGCTTCGCGTTTCGTTGTCACGTGGTGTTTTTTTTTTTTACCGGGACTCATAATCAAAGCGGCGTTTTTTTGTTTTGTTTTTTGTTTTGTTCTTTTGCTTGACTGAAATATGAAAAATTGGGGTTTGGTTTAGGGTTAGGGTAGGATTAGGTTTAGGGTTACGGTATGGAATTTTTTACAGAAACAACAGGAAAAGAAAACATTACGGTGTGACGGATGAAAATAATATGCAAATAAAAGCACAATGACGTGTACAT
>OY744516.1:84746429-84751429 GCA_963556195.1 Sepiola atlantica
TAGATTTTAGTTTCTTGTACATAAAATGTATTACAATTCAACTTTGAGTTTTCTAACTTCTTTCTTTTAATGGATTCATGGTATTTTTAAGGTATTGCAGCATATTTATGTGCACTTAGTGCAGATTACTTGGAAACCATTAATTTCTGGAGATTTTCAGTGGCATATTCTGATTCCTTGTACAAAAATACACTTATATGGTAAATTTCATTGCTTAATCTTGTGTTTTAACAAAGATATAACATTTTTACTGAAAAATTAGTGAGATATTTTAAGCAATTTAAATTTTTTCATGTGTATTGCTACTTGTAGGAAGAAATCTTTGTTTACAGTTTGTTTATCATTAACATTTTGAATTTTCAAATGAAAAAAAGAGAAATACGACAGACAACATGACATCGTATTTTTAGCATAAACTATTTTCAAATGAAAAAGAAAAAATCAAACGCGTTCCGTATGATGTCGAAAATCTATTTGATTCAACTCAAAATTGTAAAATAATTATTTGTTTGTTTCAGAGTTATCTAAAAAAATAAGTTATTAAAATGAAATTTAAAAAAATACTTGTAAAAGTAAATAAACGAAAAGTAGTGAGTAAGTATAAACGTTTAAAAAGAAAAAAAGTAGTTGCCAATGCTAGTGTCACTTTATTCGGATTTTTAAAATTATTTTAAACATTAGGCATTTCATTGTTTACTTTTGAAAAGCCACTTCATACATAAATTGTAATTTCTAGAGAACTATCTCTCAACTATACCGTTTTCTCTCCCAAAAATGGGTTATTTAAAAAGTAGACTATGCAACGATTTATATTTTACTAAATTGTTAATATGGTATTTATTTAGAGTTGACAATTTATTCGAAAGTTTAATTATTAAACTTTAATCCAAGTCATGAATTCTATGACTAAAATTACCTTAAAGCTTAAAAAATGACTTTAGGTGAATTAATAATCTCTACTTTTTTTTAACCATCTTTCCTTTTCCCTTGGTGCGGTTTTCGGGTGTACTACTAGTCTTTTACGCATGTCTATAAAGTTTTATTACCCTGTCTTAAAAACAAATATTAACCCCAACACGCACCAGTTGACAGAACTTCGAGCACACAAAATGACAGACATCCAAACAGTCAACACCGGCAATTCGAGAAGTATATGGTGTGTTTATTTTACGCGACAAGACACAACGTCTTGCAAACATTTTCACCTATTAAAAGATTAAAATTTTTATCTGTCAAATAATTTTGACAATATTTCATTTTCATCATCATTTTTGCTTAATTTTATTTGTAAAATTATTTTGTTTGTTTAAATAAATTTTCGTTTTTTAATTTCTTGCATTTCTGAGTTATATTTTAGCTTCTGATGGGTTAAAGAATTAGATAGAATGTATATTCAAACTCAGTTTTATTCTTCAGAAATCTTTCATGAATCTTTGGTCACTGTTTTAACGAGTTAACTGTTAAAAAGGTATCAAAACTTTGATTACAACAGTCAACACCTTAAAACTTATGATTCATATCATGGAGAATGATTCAGTCACAAAATTATCGAAACAGTGGCATAATTCAACTAAACGTTGAATAATAACTAATCATCACACAAGAGAATGAATAGCTTCCATAGTAAAAAATTTTTTTTCAAAAAAACCGAAAAACCGAACCGTAATCCGAGGTTTTAAGGGGAAAAAAACGAAACCAAAATTTCAAAACCGCCCAACTCTAATGTGTATGTATGTATATATGTAAATATGTATATATGTATGTATATGTATGTATATATATATGTATATATGTATGTATATGTATGTATATATATATGTATATATATATGTATGCGTATGTATGTATATGTATGTATATATATATATGTATGTATGTATATATGTATATATATATATGTATGTATATATGTATATATATATATGTATGTATATATGTATATATGTATATATATGTATGTATATATGTATATATGTATATATATGTATGTATATATGTATATATGTATATATATATGTATGTATATATATATGTATGTATATATATATGTATGTATATATATATGTATGTATATATATATATATATATATGTATGTATATATATATGTATGTATATATATATGTATGTATATATATGTATGTATATATATATGTATATATATATATATATATGTATGTATATATATATATGTATGTATATATATATGTATATATATATATATATATGTATGTATATATATATATGTATGTATATATATATGTATGTATATATATATATGTATGTATATATATATATGTATGTATATATATATGTATGTATATATATATGTATGTATATATATATGTATGTATATATATATATGTATGTATATATATATGTATGTATATATATATGTATGTATATATATATATGTATGTATATATATATGTATGTATATATATATATATATATATGTATGTATATATATATGTATGTATATATATATGTATGTATATATATATGTATGTATATATATATATATATATATGTATGTATATATATATGTATGTATATATATATATATATATATATGTATGTATATATATATATATGTATGTATATATGTATATATGTATGTATATGTATATATGTATGTATGTATATATGTGGATATATATATGTATGTATATATGTATATATATATGTATGTATATATGTATATATATGTATATATGTATGTATGTATATATGTGGATATATATATGTATGTATATATGTATGTATATATGTATGTATATGTATATATGTATGTATGTATGTATATATGTGGATATATATATGTATATATATATGTGTGTGGGAAAAAAGAAACAATGTTACAGACAATATGTAAAAATAAAAATGGAATAAAGAATAAGCAATTCAACAACTAACAAAAATAAACTCAAAAACTCATGTAGTAAAGTTCCACCGAGATATTTCGGCCGTAGATACGACCATTTTCGATCAGTTAATAAACTTTATTTCAAAACGGAAAAGTTTTCAAATTTATACAGAGAATGCGATTGGAAGAAAATGTCACTTGCAGAGAACAACAAAACGGGGAGAAAAAGGAATGCGAGGAATGTTATGAAAAGAGAAAGAAAAAGAAGATGAAGAAGAGGAAGAAGAAGAAAGAGATACCAATCAAACAGTCTCTTTAGAACATCAGCCGCCATACCAAACATCGTTATATCCCCAGCTGATAAAACAGGTGGCGTTGTTATCCTCAATAGAAGTGATTACCACGACAAAATCATGGATATACTCAATGATAGGTCAACATACGAATCCACCGACCTCAAAATCATCAACAAAAACAATGAAACATTTATCAAATTCTTCAAAATGTCTACTAATCAAGCCAAAGAATGGACTTCCCTTATTTCATACCACTCTACCATACCAACACTTTACGGTCTTCCTAAAACCCACAAACATAATATGCCCCTACGTCCTATCATTTCCAGTATTGGAAGTGTCTCCCACAATATCGCTAAATCATTGGCAAAAATTCTATCACCACTACTAGGCACTATCAGTAATGCACACATAACGAATTCAGCTCATCTCCTCAAAAAATTACAAGATATTACTTTACATAATCATACTATGCACAGCCTTGATATTACTTCCTTATACACAAATATACCCGTAAAAAAATGCATCAACCTACTTTCCAAACACTTAAACAAAATAAATTTCTCTTGTTCTCTCCCAATAAAAAGCATTATAGATATCATTAGGAACATAACTTCTCTTACTTTCTTTAAATACAACAATGACTATTATAGACAGAAATTCGGCTTACCTATGGGGAACCCCCTTAGTCCCGTATTAGCGTGTTTGTTTTTAGAATTCCTCGAAATCGGTCCTTTTTCTTACCGTATCCCTAAAAATGCTACCTATTTCAGATATATTGACGATATTTTAATCTTTCTACCTGATAGTCATAAAATAGAAACATTAGCACGAGCACTCAACAAAGTCGAACCTTCCATTAAGTTCACTTTCGAAAGTGAACAAAACAATTCTTTAGCTTTCCTTGACATTCTCACCATCAAAAACAATAACAGCCTTTCATTTCAAGTCCATCGCAAGCCAACCAACAAAAATGATTACTTACATTATTATTCACATCATAATAACTATATAAAAAATAGCATGATAATCGGTTTTTATCTCAGGGCTCTGCGTATTTGCAGCCCTGAACATCTCTCTCAGGAATATAATGAAATAGAATCCTCTCTCACTACTTTAAAATATCCCAAACACGTCATTCTTTCCGCTAAAAAGAAAGCGTTTCAAATACATCTAAAAAAGATAAAAAATACTAATACATCTCCTAATACAACACAATCCATATTAAGGAATGTTTTCCTTCCCACTAACTCTCGTAACACACATCTCTTTTCTTCGCTTTCACAACATAGTTTTAGAATTATCCAAGCTACCTCACTCACCATCAAAAACATTTTACAAATGCATAAAAACAAAAATAAAGTCCTTTCATCACCCACAACAGCTGGAATTTATACTATTGCTTGCGCCGACTGTGGAAAAATATATTTCGGCGAGACACAACGTCCGTTAAAGAAACGAATATATGAACATAATCGTGCCATAAAAAACGGCGATACCTCAAATGCACTATGCACTCATATGATCTCTTCCGGCCACCACTTCAATACCCATAAGGCAATCCCTATCAAACATATTCATGACACCAAACTTCGACGTCTCACAGAATCCTGTCTGATCCTATGTCATAAGAACACCATTGCCCAAAAACAAGGTTTCTATAATATTGCTTTTCCTTCGGCTAGATCGATTTTATACGAGATGAATCTAAATGAATACGACTCTGGCTAACTTTTAACCCTTGTCTCTCTTCTTCCCCTTCCCCTCCTCCCCTGCCTCCTCCTTTTCCCTTGTTTCGTCCCTCGACGTTCACTGCTCCAATTACTACTAATCCTGTTGA